>QEWY01003171.1:687593-748227 GCA_006503575.1 Baylisascaris schroederi
GGGGAATTGATGTGTTTTTTGTCATTTCCCTTAGTATATTCATTGTCGTCTTACGCCCTCACCAAGTTGCATCAAGACAAATCATTTTTTCTTATAAATTAGTCTCATTTCCAAACAAAAGCATTTCATTTTCAGTGCATAGCACTTGTTTAAGTAAGTGGTAACCGTCATATCGTATTACTTATGAAACCGTATTTGCTTAGCTAAGAAACCTTATCAAGGGTTGCTGAATGCATCATTCGATGACAGTTAAAACTGCATGATGCGTAGATACTGCCTGCCGGTCATGCTTTTAATTGTTTTGTGCATTTTCATTATGAACGCCAGGACTAACGAACGCTTTTTTTGCTTTCATAAAAGGGCTTTCCTTGAAACTTTTTTATAATTTTAACTGAAAGCTTTTGTATTTCTTGTCGGTGTTTTTCTGTGATATTTTTTACACAATGGTCTGTAAAATATTGTTGATATCTTGCTGAAAGATTTCTTTTCATTTTCTACCATTAAATCTAAACAATTTTTTCATGAAACATTCGGACAATGATGGTTTTTACAGTTTTGTGGATTTTCCCTTTTTCTTGAGACTTATGATGGCGTGTAATGTCCTTCCCGAAAGGAGAGTTCTGAGTGGACGAAACGGTCACGTCAGTTCTGAGTCACTTCTATGCAAATTCACGAAGTCGGAACAAGATGCTGTAAACAAACTTTGTGTATTTGTATTGTTATCACGATGCACCACGCATCAGATGGATATTGTGGTAATTTCTAAGTGAGTTATGTTGACGTTACCCTAAAAACACTTGAAACATTTGCCGAATATCATTGATTGCAAATCGGGCAGTAGTCAACGTTTGATTGCAAATCGGCCAGTGCTCAGTGTCTGCCGCATATAATCCCTTCCAAAGAAAGCGGCCTCTCCAAAGACTTTAAGAGGAAAATATCGCATATTTGTCCTATAGCTAATAAACTTCTTTTTTTAATTTTTAATTAACTGCTCAAAAACCATTCGATCATTTGCTTCCTTTCTCATCTCTATTTGCGCACTTTCAGTGTAAAATTTAGTTTTAGTAAAGGCTCTTGAATCCTTCTCTTTCACCGTTTTCCTCTGTTTCTAAAATATCAGTGGTTGACATCTTTCTAAGTGATGGTCAAATCGGGATCAGAGATATCATAAACAAGCTGAGCCACATAGCCTCCATATTAACTATCTTGGCTTGTTCTATTGTGACAAGCCATGAAAAGCTATTCATCGGTTTTAAATAGTCAGCGCCATAAGTTCTTCCAAGGTTCATCGAATGATCCTAGTATGATTTAGAAAGGATTTTCGCTTAAGCGATGTATGGTCATTCTGCGTGGTGTTTTGGGCAGCTGGGCGTCTCAATGAAATTCGTTTTCCTTTTGGAGCTGAGAGTGCATTGTCTCGAAAATTATTTATCAAAACGCATTAGTAGTAAAAGTTTTGGAAGTTAGCGGCATCACTCATGTGATCCTTCCCCTCCCCCCTCCTCCCCTTCCCCCATTCTTCTGTGCGATGTTTTTTGAGAGTTTCGTTTGCTCTGATCACTCCCTATAGCTTCTAGCTGGTAGCCCGGGAATTTATTTATAGGCAATAACCATTTATATGTAACTCATCAGGTGATTGAATCAAACCCTCCCAAATAGGAAGATTATTTTTTACTATTGAAGGTGATTACGTTTTACATGTCTTTTCCGTGTATTGGGTTCTTCGAATACTTACTGTATAAGGCCTGCATGTTTGAGGATATTTCGGTTTCAAAGCCCTTTGCTTATGCTTAATGCGGTGATAGTTCGAACAATGGTCGGTCTGAAAAATGCGATCGATGATCAGGGTCCGAACTCACAGCCTTCCTCTATCTGAACGCATACTCAAGCCAGTAAATAACGATTCAACCTAAGGTTTTAGCCAGGTTGAGGATATTATTTATAGTGATTATTGGGCATTTAGAAATCTTGTTCGCGTTTTTTCATATCGTAGTTTTTTTTCAAACAAATAGTGCATCTGTCCGTTTGCTCTCTTCTGATCATTTGTTCTCTCTTATTTTTAATGCACTTTTAAAAATTCCCATTCGCAAGTCCCATTATGGCAGCGCAGCGTCTTTGGAAATATATGTCTATGTCTGCTCAATAGCGTCGACTTAGGTAGCGCGAAGTTTGGTGGCAATGCTGCACACCACAAAATGGCCTTGGTTCCAATTTCTCGTATGGTCGTCAACTACTAGAAGTTCTGGATATTGAAATTCTTCTCCTGTTCACTGAGATCAAACCGTTGGCAAACTAGGGAACTCTTCTTCCGGGCCCGCAATCAAATTTCATGCAAAACTTCAGTTGCAAAAATTTTTTCCGCAAATTACCAAGAAAAACATCAACAAAAGCAAGAATCCAAAAAATTTCCTTCAATTAAATGCATGCATTTCATTTTCGGGTTAGAAAGTTTACGTGGTCAGCTGTTGTAAAAATTTTTGCACAATCGCCATCACATTCTTCAAGTATTGTCCAAGGTGAGGGGGGAGGGGGTGGAGGTGGAAAAAGACAGTTTTGGCGTTCATTGCTGAGTCCAAATCTGGCAATATTTTATAGCTATGATTCGAACGGTTTAGCATAGAGTGAAGATAATCCTCTTTCAATCCTTTGCAGCTCTTCGCTTCATTCGTTTTATTCGGCGATTTTCTGATCTATTAAACGCACATTATCCACTCTGCATAGGTCCATCGTAAAGTGTTAGTTAAGAAAGATAGTTTTCCCCAAAATTTCTGCTTTCGACGATGCAAATGTAGGTTTGAAAGGAGTTTACAGTTCCTACGTTTAAAAAAAAATGTTTGAATTTCTCATTCGTATTCATTGTGACTGATGAGGCAAGCGCTCGAACGATTTCATTAGTTTCTTCACTCTCAAATACTAGAAACATTTTATCAATGCTGTTATCCGATTCAGGAGCAGTTCAGTCGTCGAAACTTATTGCTTAGGGCAAAAGTTTCAACAGTTTCAGCTGCAGCTTTTTAGAACAGATTCGGGCCTAAACGCGAGAAACTGGCTTCCTGCCTCATATGAGGATCTTTCGTGAAAAAAAAAAGCGCCGGCTACCTCGAAGATTTTTGCTTCTATTGGCTAGGGTTGTTCTGATGCGGCTACAGATTTTTGATGGAGAATCCCATTGACAAAGGCTTCGAAAAAATTCTGCGCTGACCACGTCAGCTATCGAGAACCCTGCACCACACTAGCCGGTGAACTCTCCGGCTTCTGCTTACGTTTAATGATGGAGGCTTAGGCGATCCCCCAACTGTTCTTTTCGTTTTACACAAACCTCAATACACCGCCGCTTTTTAAAATAGTTAGTGCATTTTCATTCTCAGAAACTATCTCCACATATCGCCCTGAAACTTAGAAATGGTCAATTTTGTTAAAGCGTTATTCAAAGTCAATTTTTTTAAAGTTTTCACTAACAGTCTGAGTTCAATGGAAGCAAGGAGAGGCTTTTTTACGACTTCTTATGAAGTGATTTTTCAAAAGAAATTATGACCGACATTATGTTCATTTGATCGAGTATGCTCTGAAACGCTCCAATATATCTTCTTTTTTTTTCTGCCAGATTCGCTTATCGGCTCACAGCCACTCGAGTTTCCCCATCATCCTCACTCATCCTTCCGATGACCAATCCTGATTACGGGTTTAATGTCATGTGCTTATCATATGCTGCTAAAGAATGAAATTAATCGGTGAGATGGGCAAAACGCGAAAACTCGTATCTTGGCAGTTTTTTTTTTACTAATTTCTTGTTTTTCGAAAACCCCAATCATTATTGTAAAAGATATCCTTTAATTGATAAATTCTGATCATTATATTCTTTCATACCATTTTCTTTATAGGTCATAGCATTTTGCTTGGCAATATCTTTGATAATAAAAATTATTGGTCTTAAATAAAAATTTCAACAATTTCTAATGATTAAAATATTATATAAACTAGTTTTATTCAATGTTTTTAACTGATTGGCGAGCAGAGTTTAACGTATATTATGCTATCGTCTGAAAATATTCCGTTGCTTTATGCACCACTTTCTTTTCTAATAAAGCAACTTCATTTCCATTTATTACAAAAATTATCCTTTATTCCCAAAGATTTCCTATACATTTCTCTCGTATAGCCTGATTTCACCTCTATCTGAAATGTTTAAATTCTTATTGTTGAGTCGAATATGAAGGTAGCATTTCTTTTATGTTCATTGTGTCATAACGTTTCATTTTCACATATTTTACTCGTATGAAAAGAGCGAGGAGGAGCAGTTATTGCTTTTTTACACTTTGTTTTCTCTTCTCTCTCTTTCGCATCTTCACATTCCCATAAATATACCCGCGAGTACAAATTGGTCATAGATGTAAAGTTATTCCTGAAGTCTTTACTTGCTTTCTTTTTTTTTTAATTAAATTTTCTTTTTTTCTGAATAGGAGTCGCTAATGAACGTATAAAACAATATTTACAGTTGTAGGCATTTTAAAGTTCTCTTCGATCGTAGCCTAATTGCTCCTCACTTCATTCTATATACTAATGCCACCAAATATCATCGATTTTTTTCTGCACTAAATTCTACTAAATTTGTCATCCAATGCGCTCGCCGTTTCTTCTTATTCTGTTTGGTTAGTTCTGGAGTTCTTTGAAGAATTGTCCACGAACTAGAATGTTGGAAATTGGTTTATCTTGACAGAATTTTTTCTATACTATTTTCTAGAAACTAATTCTATTGCCTCTTTCTTTTAAGTAGCTATTTTTCTCTTCATAAATCCTCTAAATGAGAACCATACCGACCAGCATCTATGACGTTTTGTTTCTGAAATTTACTTCCGAGATGTCTTTTTTTTATTTTTAGAATAATCTTTATTGTAGTCACTCATTCTTGAAGGATGTTTGAGCGAAAATTGTGAGTGGTGTGTTTCGTACTCGTTTGATCCTTGGTGATTGCCCTACGAAGCTCTTAATAAGGTTTCCTTGTCGCTAGCATGCTCTGGAATTAATTTATGATTGCAATGGTTGCTTAAATGAATCATAACACCAATTGTGCCATGTTTATTGCAATTGCACAAATTGTTTGCAATTGTCATTCGAAACGCTACAATCTTCCGATTTCTACTAAACGTTTTGTCAAATATTCGTTTCTTTCTTAAACGCTAATTGTAAATTTTGCACAATTTATTTTGCATTTTTTGGAAGGGATTTTCTCTGCAACGAAGGAAATATCTTCATTTATGTTATCACTACTTCATTGCCTCATTTTTACATTTTCTATGAATAATTATTGAAAAGAATATTTAGCAAAATAGAAGCAATGAAATAAACTATAACACAATCAATTGAGTTATCGAAAGATAGTGGAATAACGCATAAGTTCCTTACTCTATCATATTTATTAAAAATAAGCTCAGACGCTTCAAGTTCTCGTACGCTTCGAATCCTATTCACAAAACTGACTATTTGAGCACAGATTATGCGCATATTAGAATGGTAAACGAAATATGGCTAATTCAACATTTTGGGGTGCTAAACTCCAATTTTCTTAAGTGTTAAGTGAGTAGATTGAATGCTTATTATTGTAAACTGTTTCGAAGAGAAGCTTTCATCGATAAGAAGACCTCTGTTTATTGAGGCTCATGTTTTTTTCCTTTGCAAAAAGTGCTCTTGTCCGAAGGGAATGGATATATTGAAGGAAGTTTGAACTTTGAAAGTATATGATTTTAAAAATTGAGAACTGTTTCATTGTTACCTCTTTCCTTGCCACTGAGAGAAAAACTTTATGAAATTCAAGGAAATAGGTGGGGCAATTTTAGCTACTTTGATTTTTTTCAATGCGTGTACGACGACCATATTTAGAAAGAATATTTAGAAATTTATGTTTTTAGTTCGCGCAGGTTTCAAAATTGCCATAAAAAATTATATGCTTACATGATTTATCCTCATTTTCTATACTATATTCCACTTTCGCTTATTTTTAGTCAATCCATTTCCTTTTAGTTATTGTTGTTAAGCATAAAATTAAAAGCATAACATAAAATTAATTTTTTACTGTTCAATTTTTTTTCATTCCCTTTTGGGAACAACTTTGCGAGGTTGTTTGAGTATGTTCTTGAACACAAACGAATAATTACTTCAATGTTCACTTCAACAAAAACTGACGAAAAACCTTTTTCTATATTTCATTTAAAGCACTTTTTCTTTGCCAAAGGCTATTTACGAGTCTAAAAAAAGGGCACAGTAGAGAACGATAGAAATATCTTTATTGTGAAAATTAAACGATAGCGGCATTCTTTAATGTTGAAACGGCTTCGTTTTTTTCTCGGAACAAATCGATAAACAGAAATTTCATTTCCGAAACCATTCACATCAAAAACGTTATGTGTTCTCAATTTTTTTTTGCTCTAATGATTGCTTTAATGTAAGAAAACATCTGTTCTCATTATCTGAAAAAAAACTCTCTCAACTTCTTAGCCGTTTTAATCGAGTGCTCATTGCAGCAAACTTTTAGGCGAAAAAATTCCTTTATTTTATTTCCTTTATAGGTTTTTTTCACTTATTCATTTCCATTATTTCGATGATTTTAATTTCCTTTAATCGCTTCGATTATTTCAATTAGTTTTCACTTCAGAATATTTTTCTATTTATGATTTTAGTTCTATTATTTTATTTTATGATTTATTTCAGTCACTTTTATGATTTAAATGATTAGTTTTCGGTTATTTCAATTATAATTTTATTCAATTTTTATTTATGCATTAAAGTGCTCCATTTAAAACCTTTAGAAATTCCAATTTCATTTGAACGATGTTTTCGTAGATGTAAGCTTAGCTCATACGTATGCAGTTTCGCAAATTTTAGGCATTTCTAGGTTTATCTACATATGCAAATTTTATTCACAAGATATTGTACGCTATAACTGATTTAATCGTTGTTCTTTGATTATTGGTTACAATCATTTTCAGTATATGTTCATCAAACCAATCACATACATTATACAAATTTGTTTAGTTAAGCGTTTTGGTTATCATTGAGACAGCACTATTTTTCGACATATATCTTCTCTTATGGCTTATTAGATCATAATACAATGTGTAGAGCAAATTGATCACCGAATCACATACACTCTGCCGCTACAAATCCAGAAATGTGATGGATTTGTGTAAAATTGCTCCTAAAAAAGCCTAAAAAAGATGACGCAAGCTATAACGCTCAGTGACATAATTATTTTCCTTTGTTCGCTTCTTAATGATTTTCTTTGCAGTATCATACTTCTATCGTCGTTGCTGAACTCGGGTCCCCACTTCGAATCGCGAACACTTTGTGCAACAGCATCGTTATACACTGATCCGGAACTATTCGCTCAAGAAGCGACTCTCTTTGACGCATTACCAAAACCCGAAGGCGTAGATATAGCTAGAGCTGAACAAGCTATCAAAATCGAGGATAACCAAACAAACATCTTGTGCGCCGAGCAAATTAGAACCGCAGATGTAAGTTGCTGTTATAATTTTACGATATTTTAGCGCCATTGATTGTTATCAGCATTGCTGCAAAACTATAGAGAATTTTTTGGCATAAAAAGATTTGAGGAAGGGACCTATCTGAGTCGAGAGGAATTTATATAGAAAGACAAGAAGCACTATGGAGCGACTTGCTCATGGGCGATGAGCAGATATAATTGCCGCAAGAGGAAGGAAGGGTGTAGAAGTAACTGTTGTGAGAGAACGAGTGAACCAGATGTAAAGAACGCGTAAATTAGACTTTTTTTAATTGCAATCTGTTATGCATATAAAATAACCATCATCTGGCTTCTCATTTATATCCGGCCATTCTTTTTTTTGGCAGACTAAAGAGCAAACATGTGGCAATAGTGTCCCTATTCGATGGCTGACTCACTTCAGTGTTGACATGAGGACAATCCCTTTTGATGACATTTGTCATCAGGTTCGAGTGTTTATAGTTGCGTCATTATGCTTAAGCATAACCAAATTGAAGGCATCCGTTCAACGGAGCATTCGAACTGCCCACTGTGGCGTTTCCATTCGAACCGCCTGTGGTCAGAAACTTTTTCCTTGTAAGCCAGAGCACCGTAAGCGACTCTTTAAGCCACTAATACTTGCTAATAGATATTAGAGAAGTAAATGTACAGCTTATTATTATCTAATGACCAGCCGCCGTCAAATCACAATGTCACTACTTTGTCATGGAATTTTAAGTTTAGTGAAATGAATGGTGAAACAAAATGACAAATGCAATGAATCCATTTTTACTACTATGCAAAATGCATAGCAATCGTGGTGTATTTATTTATCACTGCGTGTATCTGTGTGTGTCTGTTTCCGCATTGTGTGCCACCGTACCGCCATGTGTTTGTGCTTGTATACTCTGAAAAGCAACAATTTTTGCAATCATAAAAAAGTGCTTGTATGGAAGGAAAACCCAAGTAGAGAGAAGCGAATCGATGCGGGTCGATGTGCGATTTCGAAACAGTAAACGTGCCAGTCAATTATTACCAGTCGCTAAATTTGTGCCTTTGCGATAAATGGCGCATCCGTCGAGTTTTTCCGGTGCATCTGTCACTGAATCCAGGCATTTCGATGATGGTGCAGCCAAAGGCGTTCTTGTTTCTTTGTGATTATGTGACTATGAAGATGAGTTTCGCGTAGACTTTCACTTAATTACTGCTCTCTTGTGCCTTACTAACTCACAATATTATTCGCTCCGACGACTTCAGATGAAGACTTCTTTTCGATATGTATTCATTTCATCATACTATTTAGAGGAAATTTTGCATTAAAATAAGAGGAATTTGATATGAATTTTAATTAAGTCACTTGATTTAAAATTGGCGGAAATGTCACGACATGCGCATTTGCGTTTCGCCTTCTTAGGTAACCAGTCTCGGAAATTAATAACAATCATAAAGCATGCAGGAGAGTGCTAGCATAGTTTTGCTATTTCAGCCGCTCGTATAGATTTCCTTTAAAAAGGTTACTTCTAAGCGACTCGACCGGTGCGCCAAAAAAACGCACTGAAATTTTTAGCGTCTTTAAATGTCTGTAGCTCCCACCCTGTTGTCATACGTTTTGCTTTATTGATCATAGCAAATTTCGTAGTGCAAATTCACAGAGGTAGTCGTCGATATATAAGATTTATACTAGAATGGACGGAGATTTGATTATGCTTTTAATCGAGAGTGCCATTGCTTAGTGTGAGCAGCGAAGAGAATGACTTAAGCGGAAATGATATGTATAACCTGGCAAATACTTCAGTTTGGTTGCAAGCGTCTTTAAATGTCTGTAGCTCCCACCCTGTTGTCATACGTTTTGCTTTATTGATCATAGCAAATTTCGTAGTGCAAATTCACAGAGGTAGTCGTCGATATATAAGATTTATACTAGAATGGACGGAGATTTGATTATGCTTTTAATCGAGAGTGCCATTGCTTAGTGTGGGCAGCGAAGGGAATGACTTAAGCGGAAATGATATGTATAACCTAGCAAATACTTCAGTTTGGTTGCATATTTTAGTGTTTTTCTTTTTGCAACACATTGAAAATCGTTGATTTGCAATCTATATCGAGTGATGAATTTCAACGATTCCAAAAAACTTCCATGAACTTTTCGTCGATTTTACAATTCACAAACGAATGATTAGATCTCATTGCTATTTTATTGCAATGGAATATTGCTTAATTGGAGTTTTGCATTTTGATAAATGCATCGTTTATTAACGATAATTGGGTGGGTGATAGGATTTGTGTGATTTTCGGCTAAAATGGTCATGTATGTTTTATGGATAGAGCGAATAGTATTTGATTTGAGGTGAATGTGACGTAGCAGCTGTGGCCTCGTTTCTCGCTTCGTTCATGGCAAATAATAGACTTATTCATCAGCTCCTTTCTTTAAGCCGCTTATAATTATACGATACAATATTCGGTTTACACATGCCATTTTATATTACTCATCGTAACGAATACTCACCTATAGATGGACAAATTCAGGTGAAATGGATACTCCCTAATGTGTTCTGAATAAGCAAAAATTGACGTCATCAAATAGAAAATTGACGTCATTAAGCGGCTTCGGACTAGTTACCTTAATGTGGTACTCAGAATCCCTGCGTAGACAGCTTTCCATGCTTTTCGTGAATAGAAAAGAACTTACTCGGAAGGTGGAAAAAATAAAAGACCATTCTAAAATGAAAGGTACATCTCTCTATAGTGAAGTCTAGAAAATGAGAAAACCTTTTTCAATGGAAACTTGCTTTTATAAGAACACCATCCTGAATAGAATTCTTCCCCTCAAGCGTTGCTCCTGCGTTTCCTCCGATGAAATTGAAGAAAATAGATGAGGGCGTTCTATTAAAAGAAACACAGGATTCATGAGAGATAAGATGCTGGTTGTGTCAAATAGGAAAAAAACTGATGACAAGGCATGGTCGATGTTTGTGATGTTTGAGGCGTTGATGGTTGATGACTGTATCGCTGACCACAATGTCCGCAGCCATCATCTACTGCAGTGATTTTTGTTGTTGACCTAACTGTTGATGCACATGCGTGGAATGCTGGATTTCTGCAAAGGCCAGCTTCCAGAAACGTTTCATTAATTCTTTAGCAGGCGCCCAAGATTCCTATCCTTATCTTGTCTTATTTTCTGCTGTCTTTTAAATCGACCTTTCCACCTACAGCGAAACACATTATATAGGAAATGTTAGATTCATTTTTTAGGATATTTTGTCATTATAATCTAAGGATACAATCACTTTTCCTTTTAGATTGCAAATTTTTAATTGTATAATTGTACCATTCCATGAAACTTTAGGTGTATGAACAAAATGTACAGGTGCAACATGTAAGCTAAAGAAAGAATAGTTTCAGCACTTTAAGGAAGTCACTGCTGAATTTTAAAATAAACAGGTACAGAACTTTCAAGAGAGTGGTTGAGAATTGAAATGGTATGCGAAGCTTTATTTCTTTTCTCAGAATGAACTATAGTGCTTGGTCATTGCATTGAGATAAGCTGCCAAATGTTCAAATGTATTTCGTTCACAGTACACATCATGTCAATCTGCCGTTAGGTGATGAACGCACAAGCAAGCGGCTCTTTTCAACGCGGGGTGTACTCTTTTTCTCTGCTTCTTTCTACATTCTGCGTGCTCCTTTTTGTTCATTTTTCGTTCTTTTGTCTGTATGTGTCTTTTTCAATAATGAGAGCAATTTGTCTCACACTTATTTAACGACCGTATATGTAAATTTATAACAGAAGGACATTTCTGCCACGATTGCTAAAAGAACACGTTCTCTTGTGTCTCACATGTTTTCGCTCAAATATAAGCCATTTTTCACTAGTCCATACGCACTTGTAGAAGTTATTGCAACGGCTGGTTTTTGAACGTAAATAAGACACCCTGTACTATCCCTCAGATATGCATTCCGGGAGTGGGAAAGGGGGGGGGGGGGGGGGGAGGGGAAGGTGAGAAATTGGAGGCTGGAGTGAAGGAAAATAAAACGTCAGATATTAGATTGCAAACACTTTCGAGCTCGCCAAAGTGAATATAATCGATGGCTAGTGAATATAGAAGGAATTTTTGAAATTTTTTGATACATTCCATTCCTTAGCACGTTCGAATAATTTTTGAAATACATGTATGCAATAAAAATTTTCATTTCGAGCTATCATAGCCAAAGTTTTTTTTAACGTCTTGTGTAATATATTTCTAATGAGCAGTATTTTTCAACATTATGTAGGAGTCAGCTCAAAGATTATCCATCGCTATGAAAGAATACATATTACCGTTAGGAAAAATTATGAGTTAAGTTCGTCACTATATTTTATATAATCCACCTGCTTATTGCTTAGCGAGGAAAAGGCCATATTGGGCATGGGTAGTTGCAAGGATGAATAAACCTCAAAAGAGGCTATTCAAGGCATTTGCGTTGCATAGTTGAATGGAATTGCAAGTGGGATGCGTGCGAGCAAATAAATATTAGAGCGCGATCGCGTGACAATTTGCTGCTATAGTAGTGCAATTTATTGTCTTATATCTCTACCTTAGATGGAAATCGATTTTCATACGTTGATGATAGGAAAGGCTCAGAAGGAAATACTTCAAGTTGCGAATTTCTTGGTTGATTTCTTCCTAACCGAAGTAGAGGTCCATCCGAACATACAGTTCTGTAGCGTTTTGAAAGAAATCCTTTAGGGTCTAAAAGTTCCTGTAATTTTTTGATGGTTATTTTGAAGAGTTTGCAATTTGCAATTAAGGAGTGATATATCTGCTCAAAGATTTTGCATTCAGCACCAGCAAATTCTATCGTTTTATCATAAAAAGTTACGAGAATGGAGTGGGCTTTCTTGGACAATATCGCTTATTGAGGGATCGGAGCAGAGGCAAAACTACTAGGTTAAACTCGATTCAATATGGTCTATTGCAATATTGTTAGTGCTTTCCGCTTCCATCAGCAACAGCATATCACCGTAATCAATAGTTGTTCTTGACGGTTGTTAAACAGCTTTCATTACATGTCTCATTTTATCTCCATCTTTTCATCGAAAAGCCAGGAACGCATTTTAGTATGAATAAAGTTAACCCTTCCTTCCTATCCTCCTCCTTTCCTGAACTGCTGTCCAGGAAAAACGTCAACCGTTGGTTCGCCCCAACCGGGCATAGCGACACAGTCATTTACATCAGTTGATGGCAGTCAGTGGCAGAATGGGGTTGTGAAACTAATTCACGAAATTGCAAAGCACTTGATTTCTCCTTTGTCAGATAGCATTTAAATTCTGTTGAAAATTCAGTGAACCACTCAACAAGTTGTCGTATTTTAGCATCCGGTGTATATTCATTTCAAACGTCTCTTTTGCCAAGAAGTCACCGTTCTAATCTTTGGTCTTCCTTTGAGCCATATCCATCTTCTGATGCGAGATAATACTAGTGTCTTTCTTTGTGATGCGTTACCAAAATGCTGAAGTTCTGTCTCTAATATCGGCACATCTCACAATCTGTGAAACTTTATTCACTTGAAACTTCCCTCTAGTATGCTTACTAATAAAAAAAATGATCAGTAATAAGAACAAGCAACGATCTTTGTGAAATAGAATATGAATATTTTTGCTATGTCCTCATCCCTTATGTCCAAAATAATCAATGTAAATCATTCGGTCACTTTCAAAGAATGAAAAGAAGAAATCTTTTGTTGCGGTAAACGAGGATGTCCATTTAGTCATTATTCTAATAGAGAACATGAGAGAAAAGGAGAGTAATTATTATCGGATCGCCGCAGAAAGCCGCTTGAGAATCCCTAATATGATCCACGTGTCTACACAATGCCATTTTGGCAAAGTCTCCTTCTTTATATAAGTGGATTTTGCGAGACTTGCTCCATGAGGTTCAATATTGTGAATAGGGATTTTTTATGTTAGGAATCGAGACAGATCATAAAAAGATAGAGGGGGAGGGGGACGAACATTCTAGAGATGTGGACATGGCTTAGTATTGTAAAATATATTAAAGAGTAGTATGAGTCGCCCACTCACGGGTAAACTTTATGTTCGTAACTAGTATAATTAATGTTCTATTTATAAAATATTCGACGCTTAGAATAACATTTCGTATATATACAAAATTTGTGATGAACTCTATACAGATGAAAAAAACATAGGCATAGGTATTTAGGGAGCAACTTTACACAGGTATTCGGATTTCCAAGGAAAACCAAACTGCAAACGCTCACGTTCAGTGAATTATGTTAAGAAGTTTCGGTATATACCTATGTGCTATTTCTTACAGAAGAAATTTCATTTGGACGGAGCAACACCCTAACTGAGGGGGAGGAGAGGAGAGCACTGAGTCATCTTGGAAGGTCTAACAAATGTAGAAGCGATTGGTCGCATTGCCTTCCTGAGTAACGTTTTGTCTCAAAAATCAACTTGTATTTTCTCAACAGTTTTTGACCATCGTAAAGCATATATGATGGCAGCAACTTTGTCAGACTCTTAAATTCCTTTTCTCCTTTTGATTTATTTATTGTTTTTCTATAAATTTCCGAGGCGATTTTGATGTTTTCTAAACGATATCTTTGCTCTTCCAGCAGTTTACAAAGACAATCATGCTGGAAGTGTTGATGATCACCTTCCATCTTAATGCGTGCATTCTCTGGATTTCTAGCGAACGTATAAATTTTAGCCACTTCAACGTTATCCTTAAGGGGCAATCTTTTCTGATGTTCTGCAATCGTTTGTTTTGTTGCTAGATATTGCAGCACAAAATTCAGGGCTTTTAGGAGATGTAGTTGAAATAATTTAAGATAGAAAAGTGAATAAGTAAAAAATCTAAAACTAAAAGAGGCTCGTCTAAACTCAAGAAATAAAAGGACTAATAGGGCTGCATTGAAAGGATTATATTTACAAATGATTAAAACTGGTCACTTTTGGCTGTTCCACCTAAACACTTGCACTATTTGTGGGCTACCATAGGAATGAAACGCATACCTTGAAAGTGTGGAAGTAGAATTAAATGGATTAGGATAAAGAATATTCAAAACGAAGATTATGTGGAAATAATGAAATTGTGAGGTGAACGAGAATAAAATATAGAAAAAGAGTAATGGGAAGAGGGAGTGAACGAGCAGAAATTACTGCTGGAAATTAGTTAGAAGTAAATATGAATTTAAATGCAATATTTGCCTATTCTATTCGATGTTATTTATTAAAATAGTGCCACCAAAATATTCTATTAAATACACGAACTACACCTATTAATATACGTTTGTTTGTCTGCACTTTTTATACACTTAAATACATCCAAATACGTTTAATTATATTCGCTTATATAGCATGCTCATTTATTTATGTACATTGAATATACCGAAATAAATACAAGCTCATTTTTGTCAATAATATCTGATAAATATTTTATGATGTCTTAGGTGATTATAAAAATGCGAGCATTTGCAGTGATATTACACCATTGTAGAAGTTCTAGATAAATTGCCTGTCTTTGATATCTATTAAATAATAAGCCATCATTATTGGTTATGGCTATCGTTGAATTGAATGAAAAATTGAAGAGTATTATAGTAAAAAGTAAATTTTTACTTCTCTGCTATAAGCGCATGCAATTCTCTTTTATGAGTTTCGAATGAGCACTAAATTTGTTGATTGATGTCCATTTCAGCCGTCATTTATTTAAGGGTTTGCGCTAAACGATTCTAAGGCAAAAATGCCGCTCGTAAATTTAACGGAACGCCTTATTCTGAGGTTTTGCCAATTGCCACCCTCATATTATTGATCAAGGAGGAGATTTGACCGTGTGGTTTGAAGTGTATTCAAATAAATGTTTTATTTACTGTGTTTGAGGGTCCATAAGCCTTCCTTTCCCCCTCCCCCCTCCTCCCCCATTTGCCTTTAATGCAGGCTTTCAGGCGTTGCATATAGTGGAATTGGATTTTTTCTAATTTCCTGTTGAAACTACAAATTCTTTGAAATTTCATAGAAATGCACTTCCCTCTATAATTTCTCTCCGAATATACCTTCACTCTAATAAGTTGCAAGTCTTATTTCGTAGGGCTCAGAAACGGGAATTCGCAATTGATAGAATTCTGTGGACATGTGTTCAGAATTTGCTCGAGATATCTCTTAAGTATGGGCAGTTTTCATTTTTATGCAAGTTTGTCTTCACAAATATTCATTGATGGACTTTTCTTCCTCAGTAATTTCGCCTATGCAAATAATTTTCCCACTTTTTTCACTGGAAAGTTGTTTGCGTAGAATTGCTTCTAAGAAGTATTGATTTTACAGTATTCCAATCATTGTAAAGTCCATTGTTTTCTTATGTCGCTATAATAGTTGTCACTTGTAGTAATGAATATCACCGAATTGGATTATTCCGGGTGGTCACTCCAACTTTAAAAAACTTATCAGTAATATTATGAATTTCAAATTTTACCTTGTGATAATACAGTTGATGTTGGTATCATAAGTGTGAGAACATTCGTATTGAATACTACTAGAAATAGATTATCCCTCATAAAAAACGCAACTTCACTAAGATATACTGACGAATATTCCTATCTTTGACTGTCTTATCAACTGTAATGGTCATATTGCAGCTGATAAGAAGTAATATCTTTATAATATTGCCATGTGGGAGTGGGACTCGCTTCCCGTGAGCATTTAGACGTTTTTCTTAGTCGTTGAAGGACAATCTTTGACGCATTCCAAAACAAGCGAACCTTTGGCGCCATACTTCATCTTTGCTTATGCCCTTACTTAATGGTACAGTACCCATCATCGTTCACATTCGTTTTTACGCATATGAATCAGCTGCGACCACAAGCCTGGCTCCGAGTAAAATTCACGTCGCCTACGGTCGACGGTGGCGTCAATATTGACAGCTGCGAGTCGTGGCTGCCAGATTATTCACCGAGGAAGGCAGGTACATAGTGAGGCAAGAATATTTTATTTGCAGTAGTGCAAATTGTGGAAAGCAGTTTCAAATTTTAGGGGGGTTGTTCTTAAGAAGATTGCAATTAAATTAAATTATGTAAATTATTTTCTTCTTGCAGCTTATTTGCATAATATTTATTGCGTACTCTTATGAATTATATTTGAAGCATAAGAAGCAGCGTTGACTATTAGATATCATGTTCATTAATGTATATTCTAAAAGTGGTTGGATTTTTAACTACTACATCATAAAATGTAGTTTCAGTATAACATTCAAAGTTGTCTCTAAATTTCTACTCTTCCAATTGTGCTCCTAAATTAACGAAATTTAAAAAGGGATTTTTGCAACATTACTTTGGCTCGATCGAAAAAAAAAGCAAAGAGCTTCGAATTATAAGTATTATAGCATTAGGAAGTAGAGTTATAGTAGATTATTATAGTATTAAGGAGTTGAATTATAGTCAAGTTGTGTTCGTTCATAGGCACTATATGGTTTACTTTACTATTTGACCCTTTCGTATAATTTCATTACAAGCATTCTTTAGTGCAGCTGTGCATACGTTTTAACGCATTAACGTGTTCTCATCTCTCATTACGGATGGGCCTCGCTTTTCATCGTCATTTAGTGTCCCCTTCGCGATCCTTTCAATTTACTGATATAGCGTTTCGTTGGTATAGTTGCTTCATTTCCGTTTTTTAAATACGCTCTCTGATATAGAAACAGTTTCTGCAACGCGGCTATTTAATTCACTGAGGAAACAGTTCTTTTTTTATTGAATTAATTTAAGATAATCAATCTTCCTTCATGTTTATTTAATAAGAGAGAGAGAGAGAGAGAGATTAGCTCTTCCATCTAATGATGTTCTGAAGAGATAGTATTGTTATTGGGTGGAATAGATATTGAATCAATTCAGTTTTATTTCTTTTTACTTTCTTATACGATGCTTGGAATTATACCCTATGAAATGAGCATTTTTCTTGTACGAAATGAGAGTGATAAAAGAAAACTCATACATCACATTATTTTTCCTACATTAATAATCAGGTAAACAATGTTTAAACAATCAATTCATTCATAAAAATAGCACCAGAAATATTTTTTTATAAACAGAATAAAGTTTAGCAAGAAATCAATTATTTCTTGAAAACAAATGTTTTAGTTTGCATAAAGTTTTATATGATAGAATTATTTTATCAGCTACCTGAAATGAATTAGAATAAATAATAATTGGCACAAAGTGCGCTTTTATACTTTTTTCTTCCGCACCAACGAGTTTCATACAATGCAAGTAGAAAATATGATGTACGCTGTATTTCAAGCGTTCAACTGATCTGAGTGCCCTTGTAGAGTGAGTGGTGCACTGTGGCAGAGTAGTCCTATGTGCGTACCTGCATGTATGTCTGTCTCTCTGCTGTGGTTTCAGCGCAGAAATCACTCGCGATAGAGTCATGAAATTTGGCGAATATACTTTAAATAACAACATTTGCACCTCTACGTGCTATCTATTTGATCCATCCGCTTCTGGCGTAGTCTTGGACAGTTGACTGGACCTCAGAACCTGCGTAAATTTAACCCCCCCCCCCTCCCTCCCCCCTTTGGGCTGGAATTTGCTGCAGTCGTATTGAAGAGGAGTCTTTCTAGAAGATTGATAGGAGTGATCAGTTTCCTAAAATATGAACACACCAATGTATTTCTTTGTATATTTTTTTTTTACTAAGTGCGATACGGTTTTATTCAAATGTGCAGCGCATATCGGCTTCTTCCGCATATCTCACCATTCCATTATACCCCAATTTTTTAAAATGAAAATCACATTTATTTGGAAGTGCATTTAAATACGGCAACATCTTTAATGGCTGTAATCTCTCTCGAAATGAGGGGATCAAATTAGATGTATACTCATCATTCAGCCATCACAATAAATAGGCTTCCTAAATTGCACGTTTACAAATATGTATAAAATCCTTTCCTTAGGTGAATTTATCTAGCAAACAATTGTTTTATCCTTTACTCCAACTTTTAGCCATTTCTATTATGTGAATATGACTCTCTCTAGATATGAATCCACGAGGTGATTTTCTCTAGATTTACTATATTTTATCTCCTTTTTTTGTAAATAGCTGTCTTACTTGTCCAGTCTTAAACTGTGGGCAGCCGACCTATAATGCATTGTTGGATCTACTACTGGAAATAGCTCTCGTTAAGGGAATTAAAAAAGTTTAGAAAAGGGATACTGTTGTGCATTCGCAGTATTTGAATATTTCCGTTCGTGAACACCTATTGCAAACAACTATTGAGAATACTGTTTATTAGCTAATTATTCATAATCAGGAATTTTAATTATTGGAGATGGGAATTAATATGGGGTGAGTCCCCAATCATGTTCGTACAGGTAAAACTACTCACTTTCTGTGCTTTCGCAAATTTGATACATGGAAATCCATTAAATGCAGCGGCCTCATATCAAAATTTATTTACATATTTTATTATGCACCATAGGGCGATCTTCCATGTCGTATTTGAATCGCATCGATCAACATCGATGCCAATTACAGACATCTAGAAGAGAAAAAAATGCATGCATATCACATCTGTTGACGTTTCATTTTACACCATTGGAGTCACAAAAAAAGCATCTTTTATAAATGATCACCGCTACTAAATAGTAAAAGGGATATTTCCCTTAACATTTTCCTTAACAGATTGACTATAGCGTTTTCAGTTAACTCAAATTCTTACTGAGTGATCAGCTTTCTAATATAATATGCTCGTAAAATATTTTTTGCATTAAAATTACTCTGTGATAACTAAGGAATTGTTCTTATATAATTAGTTAATTAGTTACGAAATCGTAATTAACATAATGTAGAGATGGAATCATGGCGGTTATTGGTTTTCATCGATTTTCGAAGAATTCTAATAATTTTGCTCTTCATCATATAATATTATTCACTTTTAGAAGACATTCATGATAAAAATTTTGCTTGATTCTTAATAGACCATTTATCTAATAATGAAAAATTGAATATTTCGTTTTCTAAGTAGTAGGATTAATAATAAAACAACTCTTAATCAATAACATTGTTTACTTTATATTGCTTATAATTCAATTTTGCAACTCGACACTTAGTCGCTTCTTGAGTGTGTAAACCGATATTCACTCATATGGTTGCGTGACCAGATGGCATCGATCCAGGAGGTCGAGTAGTTGAGAGATACCGCCTAATTCGTGAAGCCGATCCGAGTAATCGTATTTTGCTTTGATCATCAGAAATCATTTCCTCATCAAATTCAGGGGAGAGGGAGGAAGCTAAATGATAGGAATGATAGAACTTGATCGGTGTGTATCGCCGAAGTGGCGCTTTCTCGATTCGACTCTTTATGAGATTTGCACTCAGTAGTCGACATTTATATGGAGTGAAACGATAAAAGAAATTAATAAATTAGCTAACAGTTGCAACGAAAACTAGGTCCGACTTCTTTCGCATTCCAATTCTATGATATTACAGTTGAGTTGCTCTTCATTGTATGGATTTCAGACAGCACTGTGTGCAGTTTTTTAGATGGCGCTAACCCACACATTGTTTTCCTCTTTTATTTCTTCTTCATATGTTTTTTCATCTCTGTAGAAATTACAGAAGTTGTGAAAGTCGTTTTCTTATTCCTACCAGTGTGGAATTTCGCTCACAACGCTTGCCATACCATGAATAAAAAGAAGGGATGTACTGACAATATGGGCATTCATTCACAACTACGATAACTTCATAGTTTTCCCTACATACGAGTAGAGATAAAATTGAAGTTTTTTGCCGATGGAACAAGAATAGTTTTTATCTATTTTCATGTAGCACATTTGCAGTTACTACTGAATGCACCTAAGTGGATTATATAGGATAGATTTAATGATGTGCGGATTGATCTGAAATAAGAGCAACATTTTGGAGTGTTTATGATGGCGACATGTGGTGTGAAACAGAGCCGCACCAATCACCAATCCTACGAAGTGTTCCTTCCATGGCACCGCTGCTTGAAGGTCATCTGCACGTGCCACTGCTATAGTAGTAGGCGTCAATCATTAGACTTTACAATGCTCGAGAAAAAAGAGTATTTATTAGTGATATCATTGCTGTTGGGTATTTAACGAAATTCTTTAGAAGAGTTCAAGTGCTTAGTTGATCGTTAGCAAAAATTTTGTTGGATTTGCTTCATTGTGCAGCGACTTCCTTTTTATGAAAGAACATTAATTAACGGTGAAGTTGATCATTGCAATTACAAAGAAACATCATCGGTAAATGCTAGCCTCAGGGAGACAATAAGTGATTATGGCCGCGCAAAATATACCTATTGGCTTCATTCATACTTCCTCCGATTTTCTCTCTCCGTATGGGCACAACCGATTTATTCTATTTATAGTTTTATTTACTGTTTTTTGTTTTACTTGAGGTCTCTTTTGCTTTTAAACAATGCATCAGTCTATAATATTCCCCGTAGTGCAATTATTCTAGATAGTATTTTCGACATATTTTCAACAAATTTTCTCATCGGAAATGGTTACTGATATTTCAAGGATGGGTATTTTCTATCTTCTTTGGTTTTAGGTCATACCCATGCTGCAATAATCTTCTTCCTTCTCCACCTAAGTTTTTTTGCTAGCTAACTTCGGTATGCGTTGGTTTTGTTTGTGGCGTACATTGAGGCCATGTGGCTTGACAAGTTCTGATTGATCGTCTCGCTTGCAGATGGAGCCTGTCTATGGGAATGTCGGATCGTTTGGGACGCAGCCTCATCCTGGCGGCCATCACCAACAACATCAACAGCCGTCCAACGGGGGGTCAGCCGTCGCCGTCGATATACAGCAGCTAAGTCAAGCTGCCGAAGGCGGGGTCAAAGTTCGGCCACGCCCACAGGTACCTCCGAAACCACAAATGGACGCCGTTCGATATAGTATGGCGAACGTACAAGGTTAGTTTTGATGCGCGCGCTGGCGCGTTTTTAGATTATTGATTACCTGTAATATTTGATCTGTCCAAAAAAGAAAAAACTTACGTAAGCCCACTTTTAGATTTTAATTGGAGTTCACCAATGTTTTCGATAGTGATAGATGGCTTTTATCTGGGAATTAGAGTGCAAGAAAATATTTAATTAGATCTTTCCTATTCGCTATTAAGTTACCTCAACACACCTGCCATCGAATTCCTTTTCCATTCACTAATTGCATTTAACATCGATTGTATATGACTGTTTTTTGACAGCAATAAAATTGGCATAGGGCCTTTGTTCCTAAAGACGAGTTACATATAAGCGTTAATATTTATTTCTTGACACACCTGCCATCTCTGCAACGGCGATTGCGTCCTATTAGCTCACAGAGACGTTTTGCGTAATCGTTGACCGAAAGCCGACATTAGGGGAACGTATGACCACATGTCAAACATTTATAGTGTTTCTGTTCTCTCCAAACATTTGTATTGCTTCCTGTAATATCGGCCTCATTGCGAGTCCTGTAAATTAGAAGTGAACACTATGGTTTAGATTTGAGCAGCCACAAAGAATACTGTCGAAACCTTATTCTATTAGTGGCCACTCAATGAAAATGGTAAGAGTGGATAGGGGAAAGGTGCAATTACCTAACAGGAGCACTGCGTACGTGTTTAGAGGATGTAGTCATTGAGGGTGGCCAAATGTTGAAAATACACTTCGAAAACGTTTCTAAATTTTATTCAAGTGTTTACGCTTTTGTTTAGCACTTATTTTTATTATTAGTGCCTAATGTATGCCTCTATCGTTGCCTTTCCTTTTCACTAATATTATGATATTATAGAGCTAAACTGAAATGCTAGAAAGGGGATGGTTCTCTGTCTAATTTTCGAGTTTGCCATTCTATAAAGTATTTGTTATTGATGTTGTAGAAAGTTGTGATTGGGAGTTGGACACCCTGTTGAGCGAGCTTTCGGCTCTCGAGTCACAGCTGAACTCATCGGCGGGTGGTGACCAACTTCTACTCGGGTTGCCGATGCTACCGATATCTACTTCGAAAAACAACAGCACAAATTTGAGCCAACGCAACAGCACTCTACCTACATCGACGATCATTCAGCATACCCACAATGACACTCATAAACGGTTAGTAAAAATTTGCATTTATTGCGTCGAAATTTTAAGCTACATTATTTCTGTATGAAAAATAGACGGACGCCTTATGGATAGTTAAAATTCGCCCAACATTTATCATAAAATCCACTCTATTGCTACAGACTCCGGCAACGTATACTATATTTCGTAACATTCTTTTTCATTATTATGGACGTTCGTAAATTTACACGTGCAAGGTGCGTTATGCTATGATCCTACCCACGTGATGCATGTGTCCTTTATTCGTCGCTCATGTGATTTCCTTATCGAAATCACTGAAAATAAAGTGGAAAATTTCATGAACAAAAACGAAAACACAATGATTAGCTCCTATAGCAACGTTCCCACTGTGCAGTAATTTCGGAATGTATTGTATACAATCGAAGTACCACAAAATCTATCACAGTCAAGTTATATTGTGCATCGTCTAGATCGCAAAATATCCTTAGAAGCTTGTCGCAAAATATCCTTAGAAGCTTGTCACAAAATAGCATGACATGCACTTATGCGACTCTGCCTTGGTTATCCCCTTTCAAAAAATTACCTGCAAATAATTAAGTACACGGAAAAATGCTTGCAAATTTCGATTGAAGTGATCACATTTTTAAGATTTCCAAAAGTCTCGTTTTTTTCTTTTACGCGATCGATGCAAAAAAAAAAAATCAGCAATGTTTAATGTGTCAATTTTATGGCATCTTTAAACATCACCATTTCGATAGACCACTGTAAAAAGCAGATGAAGGACACTGTAGAAGGTCATTGATAATGTGCCTCGTAATCACTAAATTTCATTACTCTGCACCTTGTAATTTCATCACATATGTAGGCATAACTGTTGCACTGCAGTAATCTACTTTAGAATTACAGATTAGCAAATTCATAGAGAAATTGCAAAATTCTATAGATGATTTTTTTGCGTGTAGCTAAATCAGTTGAAATGTGAATACATTATTTCACATCACCGATTATTTGTTGACAGCTTATTAAAGTGATTAGTGTAATGAAAGGAATTACCAACACAATGAAAATGGCAGCCTTATTTGGTGCTGTTCTTCATTTGTTTGTTTTTTTCTGATTGTATCTTTTCTTTTTAAATTTAAAATCCTGGGGAAAAATTTCCCTTCAATGTTACTTCCACTGTAAACATCATAGCTTTCCCGATATGCGGTTTTTTTTGAATTCACTGACAGCTGATTTAAGTGTACATCACGGTTTTTTCCATTCTAGCAAACCATCTCAAATGCCAGTATTTATTGACTAAGAATGTTTGTGATGTACGTATATATATATGTATATATACATATATATATATATACAGTCATCAGCTCTTCATTGACTCCCCTGGCTGATTGCGTTTACTTAACAGCCTTCCGTTGTTATGAGCTTAGTGGTGTATTCCAAATACCTCTTGTTTTTTAAATATAAGGTCATATTCAACATATCTTCCGAATAAAGAACTTGTTCACAAACTTTGCATCTGCTAATTGCTCTACTAATTAATCGTTTACAATATGCAATAAAAAATATTTTATGCAAATGCAATATGTAAATATAATGCGCAAAACAGTACGTTTGCAATATTTTCGCATTTCAGTAATTCAATAGATACATTACAATAGTTGTTATACCCATATTTTGCTTTTTTTTTTATCTCGAATAAAATATGAGCAATTCATTTGCGAGGCGATTGTAAATTAGCCATATGGCCCATTGTTTGATTGATTTATGCCTCTTTTTTGCATATTGTACACTTCTTATAAAAGTGATGCAATTCAGTGTATTCTTTTTCTTATGGCGGTAGTTATTTATTTTCCTCACTGTCACTTTGGAAATCAATAACACTGATAAAGAGTTCAGCTTTCGATCTCTATCAACGCATATACTGAGGGTATACAAAGTGTTGTTTTCCTAACACACCTTTTGAACACGTAAAGGGGGAAGGAGGTGAACGGGATCACTAAAAGAAACGCGGCCAACATTTGATTGCCGAAACATTTAGCGTTTAGTTCGTTTCAATGAGCTTTTGTTCGTGCATTATTTGCTCGCTTAGTGTTTAATATTATCTTTCTCTGTTTTCATATCATAATCATAATTTATAACGTGATTCGTGTTATAAATAGTGTTATAATCGTGTTATAAATTGTGATATGAAAAATTATTCTCTAATTCATTCATTAATTCAATTCTATCCAATGAGAACAATTCGTTAATCTCTTCATATCTATGCGTAACTCTCCTCTCATTGAGCATATTTTTTAATGTATTTTATAGTCGAATATTTGTATGATGCGTTTAAAAAAACATGATGTAGTGAAAGTTTGATTAATTTTATGTTAGGAAATTATTTTATTGCAATAATATTTTGTTGTGATGCATTTTATAAGCGGTTTTATTTCTTTGAACCAAAAGTAGAATTTTTATGATTCCAACTCGTTGCATTTTCATGTTTTACTGCAGTTATGTTTTGTGCGAATAACGGTTTGTTCTCTCATCGTCGAGAAATAGTGCTCATCGAGAAGCAATTTTTAGCTTAACTTAGGTGATCGGTGAGCTCATAACTCTTTTAAAGGCTTCTTTCATATCACAGGTCTAGGAGAATGTCAAAAACGGGTAATCGTAAGGTCGTGGGAGTCCCGATGGGTAGTTTCTCAAGCTTATCGTTCGATATTTTACACTGCTGTAAACAGCAGTTGTTTTATCACCTTCTTGGATAATCTGCATTGTTCATATCTAGAAGCGCCTTCGTGATAACTCAATTCCACAAGTAACAATCTTTAAGGAATATGTAGCTACTGCATCTAACAATCACTTCACTATCATCTATTCGGGTGACTTTTACTGGTACACGTTCCGTCAAGAAGCCAGCCGTCAAGGAAAGTTGTGAACGGAATGCACATGAGGATCGTTCGACTGCTGTAAATTTGTCCTAAATACAATCATTTGTAAGTTATGCTCATGCCGATTGAATAATGACAATTTTTCTCATCAAAGCTAATCGTTTACAGATTTGGGCCAATCAGCGAAGAGTGTATGCGGCCAGTTGCATCCTCCTCCGATTGTCCTAGTCCTGATCGTGATTCAGCGTTCGGCGATTCATCGAGCACCGAATCACGAAATCGATGCCGCAATTCAGCCATCTCAAGCTCGGACAGTTGTCGCGGCTCGCTCAATACACCGAGTCCCACTCAACAGGTGACTTTTCTTACTGGAACTTTTTTCGATGCAATTCTGTTCTCGTTTTATCTGCATTAAGACAGATTTCATCCTTCTAACATCGACGTCATTTGATCCTTACTGAGCATTCTTTATCTCATCTAATAAATATGCAGATGCTTTCTTCTTTATACTTCCTCTTTCCAGTGTTTCCTTCACTCTCCTAAACCGATTTAATGTTCATTTAAAATTATATGCGCTTTATATTTCCCACACTGTTTTTGATGAGCGATAGTCATATCTTATAGGCTTAGGTGAGATATTGAGCCGTCTTGTCCGAAGTTTATTGTTCTTGCTTCCTTTCCAGATCTTTAATAGTGCGACCTCATGCTTTCCATTTGCATCCTTACTTTCCTCCTATACTGCTATTATTTCGTTCTAGTTGCAATTTAGAGCTCAAGTTGTAATGCGCGTTTCCACTGATTATGACCAATCTTATTTGTTGATATAAAAGCAATTATTTGGGTAGA
Source organism: Baylisascaris schroederi (assembly GCA_006503575.1). Lineage (NCBI taxonomy): Eukaryota > Metazoa > Nematoda > Chromadorea > Rhabditida > Ascarididae > Baylisascaris > Baylisascaris schroederi. Next base: position 713,879 of record QEWY01003171.1, read on the forward strand.
GGGGAGAGGGGCGTTATACATTGTTCAGTTGTTGCACACAAAGCATGCATCCGATGAGACCGAATCAATGCACCACTATGCAATTCAGTAATCCCATTCGATACATTCTTCGCACTCACATTTCGTTGTTTCATCTCTCCAACAAAAAACCTATAGGATATGCGTGCTTTTCTTTTGCTTCGCATATGTAGTACTCTTTATGTGTTCCAGTGTGCACTAACTGAGAGTTTCGATATTCGTTTTGGTTAAATTAGCATAGGCATTTATTATATCAAGTGATATAATTATACCAAGCATAATTAAACCTGAAGTATTAGCAAAAACTATGCTAAAACCTGAAATGTTGAATTAAAATTATATGTTTACTCTATGCATATCGTTCATGGTTCACTAGTGAATTTATCTCTAATGGGATTCCTGCAATACTTAAAGCTCGAATTTCGGCACGTTACCTGGTGGAAATGTTGGTGCACTCCTTCATTCGACGACCTTCTTTATCAGTTGTTTTTATTGTTTGATTTTACTCGTTCTCCTCTGTGCGCTTTTGCTTCAAATTTCATGGCTGCATATATCCGAGCCTATCCATTCCTTTCCATCTATGGGTTTCATTCGCTAAACGGAAAAGCTGTCGCACTGAAATTTAATGGATGCAATCCACACTTTAGTCCAATCTTCAAATTTATTTGCCCCCTGTTTATTACCTTGACGAATTGGAACTGTTAGACATGATATGAAATCTGCGTATGCAAATTTTGCGCAGGCGTTCGCTTCGTGATAAAGGCTTGCACAAATAATTGCTTTGGCGGAAAAGTGTGTTGCGAGGCGTTGCGCTCTCGTCTCTTTATGTGCTTGTATAAATTGCCTTCGCAAAATGTGCACTATAAGAATGACCTATTTGTGTATCACTCTGCTCGTCTGTTTCATTTGGGATAACCACTGAGCCTGGAGTTGCGATATTCAGTAAGTATAGTGTGCATCATAGGATCACCTATTATGCCGTGTTTCGTGTTCACTCTTCAACAGTTCAAAGAGTCATGGGCATTTATAACGGGAAATTAGCATCTATTTTACAGCGATATGGGATCATAAAAATGATCCTTTCTACGAGCGGTCGTATTGAATAAAATGTTGAGCCATTTTTCTCAATAATTTTTTTTGCGCCTTAGTGATGAAATGTTGATAAGGTGAGTAACGTGCGAAAAGCACATATTGTGCCGATTCCTTTGGCAGTTTCTCTATTATTTTTTACAGCATTTATGTGATTGCTTGATATGCTTGGCGGAAGTGCAAAATGCGCTATTCGTATTGGATTCTTTCACATTCTTTTGCGCTATTTTTTTGCATATTCCTCACAAATTGGTGACAGCTGGTGATTTCATTTTATGCTTTTCGAATTTTATAATTGTCTCAACGATCATCTTAATACAACTTAAAAAAGGCGCATTTTTATATATGAAAATAGCCGGCCGATTTTCTCAATTGCTACCAATATCTACACTCACTTCTTTAATTCTTGAAATTCTTAAACTTTAGACAGGCCTATTCTCAAAAATACATTCTCATTTTCGCTTTCATATCTTTGTTTGATCATGGAGATGAGCGGTTTGGTTAGCAGCTCTTTATTTGATGCAGTGAGTTGTGAGTGCTTTATATTGTCTCGAAACGAAATTACAAATTGCGGTATTGCGTGCATTCAAATGGAGCAGGAGACGGCTGCCACAGCGGCGTTTCATCTCGCTGCGCCTCATAAAAGTGCTTCGATCGTCCATAGGGGCTGCCTCACAAAAAGTCGTAAATTTGCTATTGTTCACTTCCGATCGTTGCTTACAGAAAACAGCCGGGCTGAAAAATATCATCGATTTGCTGATTTATGGATGCCACGATTGTGTCTAAACATGGATGGGGATGTTTTCAAAGATTTAACCGTAAGGTAATGAAATTAGATTCCTCCAAATGTTTGCAATACTCGTGAAGAAATGACACATCATGATGTCGTGAATACACCTTCGAGCACATCTCTCACCTACTCTCTTTTATCTCTCATGAGCAGTCATCACTATCATAAATTTGAACAGCTATCATTTCCCGTATTGATCCTTTGGAATGGAACTGAAATAAGGGGAAGTTCGAATTAAATTAGAAATAAAACGGTTACGAGGAAGATTAATAAATGGAAGTGTGCCAGCGAAGCTGCTGCAAGTATATCCTTCAATAGTTTCGTTCACCTTCTGAATGTGCAACATTTCGCTCGTATTTCAATTCATCTTGTTGCTCGTAACACATCTACGAATGGTTCCTTTTTATGCACTTTTACAAATTTTTTTAATTCAATATATATATATATATATATATATATATATTCTATATATTCTATATATATATTCTTCTGCCATGTACGTGTATATGTTTAGTGATTCGATATGTGAATCGCCGAACCTAAATTGTAAAATTTAGTATACCAAATGGACGCCATTAGATGATTGTCTCCTATATCATTCTTCACGACGATGCGTAAACTCCAAGGCATGGGAAAATTTGGGTGCCTTCCACACTAATTTCTTTTTGATTTCAATCGATCGGATTGCAAGAAAAATTGATCATTTATGGGAAATGAGAAATGGAAAATTTTTACACGGTGCTTTACAACTTCATTTAAGGGAAAGTGGAAATGATGTGGAGAAAATTTATTCGTCATTAATGCTTTATTAATTAAAGTAAATAAGTAAACAATAAAAAATGAATGCGAGCGGTCGGATCAGCAAACATATGAATGGATTATTTGGCTAATTTATGAAGTGATTGCTGAGGTAGGAAGCGAGCGAATGCGACAAATTTTTTTCGTGCGTGCAATCTAGTGCTACATGAAGTCAGGTGATGTTGTACCTTATACCCTAATAATATCCCTTATACCTTCAAGTTTCATAGGTCAAGATTGAATGCTTCGTGTTTGCAGCATTTGTTTACACTAATGAGAGCTATCGTTTGCAATGCGCATCAATCACTGACTGGTTGCATCTCATTTGAAAGAGAAGAGATTTGAAAAAGTTTTTTTTTTTTTCGTTTGGGGCTTACCTCTGGAATCCTTTTAATTCAAATAATTGAAATGTTGTGCTCTAATTTTTTGCAACCTGTCGTCTTAAGCCTAGTTTTTTGTGAGATAGCATACAAAATAAAATTGCATAATCTGAGTTTCATTTCCATAACTCATTTTCCTAAACGGCAATTTTGCAACCTCTGGAGCAGGAATGCCGACAAACCTATTTCTTGTTAAGTCTATCTATGGACCGATGAGGTACCAAAATTGTCCCCCTCCCCCCTCCTCTCCCTCTCATCATGTTAAAAATAAGAGGCTTGAAGAAACTGTGTTGTGATTATCTTACTGGTATTGTGGTACTTATGAATACTATATATGCGATGCGAAAGCTACATGCAGGTTTTTGTGCTCTGCGTGCAGCTATTGCACTGGTTGATAATGCTCATAGGAGCTTTCGATCTTTTGTCTATTTTTTATTCATTTCGCTTCCGATTAACGGCGGGATGAAGTAGACTTTGCATCATATGAGCGGATTGTACAATATCACGCATCGCTTTTTCTAACACTTCTTCCTGTCCATGTCTCTCTGATTTCTGTTATGAGTTGATTTTCTGAACTGCATAGGATATTGATATGATCGCAACGATGAGCGGATTCAACGGTCATCAATAGTTTGATACATTTCATTGCCGTGCAGTATTCGCCCTTCCACAACGTGCAGACAAAATATCCATTTCATAGAAACATTGCGATATGTGAAGGAGCTATGACTGTGTTTATCTATAAATGCTTTATCATCAGCATAAACAATCAATTTTGAGTGTTTTATGTGAAATGTGTTTATTTGATTGTTTGATCGAATGATTCAACTTAATGGATATGAAATGTTTTCTGGTATCCTTCAAGTATAGTCCTTAAAGCACAATAATTGCCATCTATTCACTCTGACGATGTGCTAAATAAATTGCCTCTAGAGGCGATAGTTAGCGTTAAAAGCACGTTTTCATGTCAGCATTTCTAAATTGCTCGTAGAATCAGTACAATTTTGCAGTAGTTTAAATAAAGCATCGTATATAGAGTCTGCTTTTTGAGTAATGTGCTGCGAATATCCGATTGTTCAGTGTGGAGCAATCTCACAATTTTTTTCTACATCTGATTGTTCCATTTGATGTCCCAGTGTTGTTTTTTTTTTCCCTTTTACTAATGCTTCCAGTGTCCTAAACTCGGCAAAATGCGGCATCTATAAACTATGCGTCTTCTGATTACCCTGTTTCCAGTTGCGATTCGAAAAATGCGAATAACGCTTAGATAAGGAATTTGAATTAAAAGCATGCTGCTCTCCTTTTTCTTATTCTCAACCGTTGAGCCAGCATTCAACAAGTGCAAAAGTGTGCCAGAAAAGCTGACATGATGTGCTTTTTTGCGTTTCGTTTACTTTACTATTCTACATGAGGTGAATATGTGAGATAACGTCTCTAAGATGTACGGGATGGCTTGGCTCGCCGTTTATTTCATACCCTCACGAACGGAAAAAAAAACCCAAAGAACTACTAGTAAAATATGAGGGATAATGCTTCATGTTTTTTGATCCAATCCCTTGTACAAATCTACAAGTATTTATCTTTTTCTGACCCAATCGATGTAAACCAAATATTTCGGCATCTTTAAATGTATTTAAATGTAGAACTTCCGAAGTTCTAGAATCGGTCGCGAGAAACTGAAGTCACCTTGTATTATTCATTATATCACTAAATTTTATAATTCTAGCTTTGGTGATTGCCATCTTTAAACTGTTGTAATCTGAATGGGCGATCAGTGATACCAAAATGGCGAATTTTGGTATAGTATGCTCTGTGAACGTACATTTGCAGTAAGCTTATAAAACCAACGTCTTCGACAAGTTGTATACACAGACAATATTTGTAAGACAGAATAGAGTTGAGGGTGTTGTCTGACGTCTGGCAGTATGAACTTTGCCATTACATGCGCTATAAGGGCTTCTTCCCAACCGCATAAGCCGCACCTAAATAACCGTTGTTCAGTGACATCGTTTTTTATAGGTTCTATAACTACCTCGTAAACCAGTGAGTTGGATTACTAGACGCTTAGGTTGAATGCAAATGATTTCATTCAGTTCGGTACTATTGGCTGGTAAAACATTTGATAGGTGTTACCAGCTGGATTAAATTTCGCTCCAGCCAGCTTCACAATTTTCTTCCCCTTTTCTTGGTTGTTTATTGAGTACTGCATATTCGAACTTCGAATATAAAATCTGGAAGTGTGGCATGCAGCTAACTGCATAGTGCGTTTATGAGAATTGGAAGGGCTATTCGGATGTTTTTTTTTACTTGATTTGGCCACTTGTTTCAACCCTCTCCTTCGATCTATCCAATATGCTTTATCGTTGTCATATTCTCTTCCTAATGCTTTTTTCATATTGGTTTATTTAACAACTTAAACTAACAGGGATTTTTTCTTATTTCCTTTCACTCTCCAGATTAAAAAAAAAAAAGAAAGAAAATGGAACATCACTTGGTGCGTGATCTGAAGAAATATATGACAATTTTTGACGTTGTTTTACACTCGGTAAATTTTAATATGAAGTTAACTAAACTTACAAATTTCATGCTCTAAACAATAAATTTGTTATATGGTGGATGATAGCTGAAATTGACAATGAACGGCGATATTGGAATGTCTTTTCTTTGAATTTGCCCAATAATGATGTGGTGATTTCTTGCAAATCTAGCACACATATTGCATTCTCATCTTATATTCTTTGCCACTATTTTCGTCTATCACTAAATTGGCCATTTAGTTTGTCTATGCTAGGGTAGCCGTTTGATTCCAATCGGCCAATGAGTCCATCGATGTTTCATTTTACTTTGCATATAGGTGACATTAATATTGCATATAAGGAAATGATGGAAAGCATTAAAAGTATTTATTTTAGTGATATATGATAATATTAGTGGTAGCATTCCATTTTTATTTATCGACAAGTGATATATTGATAGAGATATTGCTGATTGCTGAGGGATTGAATATTTACTGATAAAATTATTTGATAGCTAATGATTTACTACAACAAATTGATATGGGAACGCTTTTATCCTTTTTTCTTTTGTGAAATATTTGCATCAAATGTTTGTTAATTTTTCAGCACTTAAAGAGTCGAAATATTTTGTCTTGGTAGGGATTTTTTTTTTGCTTTCCTAGTTATTATAATTTAACTATGCGGAAGTTGAAGTTGAAAATTTGTTGTTCGTTTCGTTTAATTAAGTTCCTCTTCTTCGATATAAATATATTTAGGAGTTCACTCAATTCCTTTTCAATGCGCTATTTATTATGGCAACTCACGCATATATCTTTGATTCTGTCGCCACAATTATGATTCGAATGGAATGGAATAAGCTCATTTGAATATTCATTGTTACAAATGGCAATAGAAGAGAGCACAAAAGAGGGAAACATGTTGTCTGGCGAATTTTAACGGTGTAATGGATATTTGAGTAGTTGTACAGGTTGTCGTTGACTGTCGAGATTTCTATCTTGAAAAAGTTTTCAAATTTTTCAATTCAAATTTTATACTGCCAAAAAAATTTGACTTACTTCATGAAACGTAATTAGTGGTAATTAAAATAAAACAAATTAAAAGGCCATTTCTACAGGAAGTTTATTTAATTAAAAGGAAGTAGCGCCTTTCACATGTGCACTTTTCCCGCTGGTCATTTGTGCCGTTTTTAACACCTATTTTCATTCCAATGAAGATTTAAAAAAAAACCCATTATCCGCATCGGCATCTCTCTTGTTCATAAATTCTTCCCTTGGGAATGAGAGAAGAGCTCGTTTTGTTGTGTCCAATGCCTCCCTGAACCAACAACAATCGATACCCTTTCCCATCATATCGCCCGCTCTGCATTATCTCGTCGTCACAAACAATGCTTTCATGCCACATAGCATACGATTTTCTTGTTTGTTTTATTTCTGGAGATGTCTGTGTGAATGATCAATTGAAAGGTTCTTTTAAATTAGATATTTTATAGCCGTTCTATTGTAAAGCAATATTTTTATGAGGAAATTTTTATCTCTATCAATGAAGAGTGGAGTTTAATATAATTTGATGTGAATCACGAGTGTGATCCCCCTCCCTCCCCCTCCCAAAATATATGGCATAAACATAGAATTGTGATCGTTTCATGGCTAGTGAGTTATGGAAGTACTTTTACACGCCGAATTGGTTTCCTTGTTTCGCGTCATTTGTTCTCCAAACGGCTACCACTCAATCCTCTCAGATTACATATGCTCCTAATGTTGGTCAAGAGCACACGTTTTTCTGATTCTCTTCATTTTATGTATTGTTTCGCTCTCTCTGTGAGCCTAGTTAGCTGTGTATTTGCATGAAAGAGGGGTCAAACGAGAGTTAAACCCATTAGGATAGCAGAAGGCACACCACACTGCCTTCTTTAAATGTTCTCGCGAAGTGTACTCTAATATGTTTTATGAAGGTTGCGCATACATTATGATTTAGTTAGGCTGACTGCTTTAGTAAAGGCTTACTTAAGGCGACCTCATGGAATTCACCTTCTACGGGATTTCGGCCGATTGAAGATATTGTAGGTAATTATTGCAGACAGAATTTGAATATTTTATCCGTCGTTTGCAACTTTTCAACGTTATCGTGACCGTTACTAATATCGGGAACTCAAACGAGTAATTTCAGGGCAGTCGTTTTATTTATTCAACCACTAATTTCAACAAGTTCACATAATCTTTAATTGCAATTACTTAACTAATTATTTACAAATATAAAAATTTATCGGTTAAGGATCCAACGAAATTGATTGCGAATTCTTTAAGCATCAACATAGCTCATATTAATATAAATATTTGCCAACTTATTTGATCACTTTGCAGTTTTTTGGATGCAATATATGCATAAGGGCACAAGATTTCGATAACGTATAAATAGTATACATATAAAAAGAGAAAAAGAATAGCATCATTATCCTAATACCAATAATAACGGCAATAATATAGAGGGAATTGGGCAAACCACTTGTGTGGGACTTATAATATGGAGTTTATATTAGTAAACAGAAAGGTAGGGCGATGTAGTTATCGGTTTGCTACATTTTACCTTTTTTTTTTAAATCCCATCAATTAAGCACTTTATGATGAGATTAGTTGGTACTCCTCTCAATTTTCACTGTTTTTTTGCCACCATTTATTATTGACCCTTTCGTATTTGCTGTCCCAACTTGATTTTGAGATTTTTTATGTTCTTTTAATACTTGCTCGTTTAGTGTTATATGAATGATGATGGGTTTTTTTCGATTTTTTATGGAACTGTTTGCAATCTTCTGAAGTGCAATAATAACTCTTTATGATCCACAAAATGTAGTCGATTTGATCGATCGTATAACAATCGAATATTTATTGTGTGTGTACGTATGGGACGGTTGCTTAGCATAGTGTGAAGGGTATTGTGCGTTCATCTCTTCAACACTAATTTTTTTCTCATTTACATATCTCAATCTGTATACTACTTTTCATTAATTTACTTCATATAAGTTTCAGTTAAAGAACACACTTTTTCACTATTTTCTCTTTTTTTTGTGATTTCATATGTAAGTTATTATCAAAAGAAAAAATTCAACTAACTTTATTTCTTTAAAGAATGAAACTTAAATAAAAGTTTTCTAGGGTCACTGCAATATGCATCGCATGTAATACGCTTTAATGAGTAGAGCAAGTGTGTTGGTAATTTATCTTCTTTATCACAGAGTGTTACTGTAGAAATGCAATCTTCACATAGGGTTTTAATGGAGCAAAAAACGTAATATTATCCATGGCAGAAATATTTACACTGGAATTCATATCTAAAGCGCTGGATTGTCTTTAACTTTTTTAAATATTGCCATATCATGGAAATGACAGCTGTATTTCCTGTGAAACAACAAAAGAGTCTTCGTTTGTGATCATGTCGGCAATAAAACCACAGAAGGGCGATAAAAGGGATAGGCGATTGCGTAGAACGGTAGCTTTTTTTGTAGCATAGACCTTTCCAATAGTGACATATCGAATCGTTAGGTAGCCGCGTTTCTTCTACGTTGACATCCATAAGAGAACATGGCATTGCTCTCTCTAATTGGGGATATATACTGAACACCGAGCACTTTTCTCTTTTTTTGCGCGAAATCGACTTCCTCTTTCATATTAGCGATGTAAATGTTCTATATCCTTGACTTATCTAAAACTCTTTTAATTCATCTAAAACTTCTAATTCCTTTATATAACGAAATGTAAAAGAACGACTATGCGCAAGCACTTTTATTATTGCTAGAGCATTTCATCTTAAGGTTCTATCATTAGCCACTGGAAGCAAAACACTTGCTTTGTTCAGTTCGATGATTGGTATAGAAAGTAAAGAGTTGGGGAAATATAAGGTAAGAAATTGTTTCAAGTATTCATTTATTATTTGAATAAAAATTTTGTTATTTGAGTATGAACTAAATTGCTTTAACACTCTAAGCATATTTAATTTTTCCTTTAGAGTTACAAGCGGGAGGAGGGTGGGAGTCATAAGAAAGGGGGGGAGGGAAGTTATACATGCTTTTTACATGATCGTATGCAACTTACTTTGAGTATTATGTGGTCGTTCGCCCTTTGGGTCCATCTGTTTGACTAAAGACTGTAATTTTTGTTACAATAGATCGATTGATTATCTTCTCTTACTAAAACTTGTCTGCAAAACGTGAGTTTACCATCTAGGATAACTTTGGTACGCTAAGACGATACAATTAAAACAACTTTGGCATCGTTAAATGTTACTGCATCATGCAATTCTCCAACTACCTTATTATTTATAATAAAATCTAAGTTTAGAGTTCTCACAAGGTTAAAAGTTTGAGGGAGCAGTTATTATTGAATAGGATGGTAATATTTCCCAAGGTTTCAGCAGGTCTTAGCAGTGGCATGTTCTTTCAAGGTATAAGACATCTGAACGTTTATTGAGAGACTTTTTTAATTCAAAAATTTAGTGAGAAGGGGTAATTCAGAATTGCATAGTAAGCATGACGTTGTTATATAGCAACTGCAATAGGTACCGATTTAATACTCGAGTTTTCTATACGCTACCACTTGTCGGCTTCCGTTAAACAGACACCTTTGGCTTGTGATGCAATTCAGTCGAGACATTAGCCATGTTGAATGCGTCATAAAACGTTCTTTGGTAATTTATGCCGTACGGTTGTTAGCTTTTAGGTTGAACATTCTCTTGCGCTTGTTGTTCTACTTTGAGATGCCATAGAGGGTTTACCTCCATACCTTTGCATTCATAAATTTTATGAACAATTGCACAGGTTTATCTCTTCAACATGAAACTATTCTGAAGGGTTGTTCATGTTTATGGCAATAGCAAGGCTATATCTATGAAAGAGGAGGTGACTTTCATTCGGTTTGATAGGGTTGTAATTCTGCTGAGTGGTTTTAAGAGGAATGATGTCGACGTGTTCACTTACCATAACTAACCATAGAGGGTTTACCTCCATACCTTTGCATTCATAAATTTTATGAACAATTGCACAGGTTTATCTCTTCAACATGAAACTATTCTGAAGGGTTGTTCATGTTTATGGCAATAGCAAGGCTATATCTATGAAAGAGGAGGTGACTTTCATTCGGTTTGATAGGGTTGTAATTCTGCTGAGTGGTTTTAAGAGGAATGATGTCGACGTGTTCACTTACCATAACTAACCAGGAGATAGAGTGGAGAGCCATATGTGAAGGCCAAGGTTTTATTCATGCGGTTTTATATTAAAAAGTACAACTTCATTGTACTGCTTTTGACAATTTTAGAAACGGGTCGTATGGTACATTCGAGTTTTCTTTCATGCTTAACTGAAAGAATCTGTTGTTGCACCTCTTGATTGGCCATCTTTCTGCTTTAAAATTTTATATGCACGGTTAAAAATGTCATTATTAGAGGTTTATAAAGGTATGTGAATCGATCGTTAAGTGTTGACAAAAACCGCTCCCTATACCATCTGAAACATATGCGAGCAATATATGCTACATTGAAGCTGTCCTTTAAGCGACTATATATATGTTCTTGCAGGCATCACCAAATCTATCGTCTTCTGCTTGTTCAAATGTCGAGAATGCAGTAGCGACGCAACCCCGACCACTAAGTGCAAACGAGATAAAGGCAGCGAAGATTCGAGAAGCACTGGAAAAGATGCGTGAGGCAGACATCAAGAAATTGTATGTGAAGTTCTTCCTTGGCGATGGTTCAGCTACTGTATCGATTCTAGTGGATGAACGGTGGACGGTAGCTGAGGTGATGCGACATATCGCTGACAAGGTCAAGGTCACACTTACCGAGCAGCATGCCATCGTTGAAGAGTATCCTGAACTCTTCGTCAGTAAGTTTCTCTGAACTTCCTTAAGAACCCTTCAAGGTTTAAAATTTCCAAACTTTTTCGGCGTTTCTTGACCTTTTGAAGCAATCGCAAAGGATTTTTAAATAGGTTAGGTGAAGCATCCTCTTCAAAAATTGTTTATACTCTTTGTACTTGCGGTTGCTTTCATCACTTCAAAATTGCACACATGATAAAACTACCTGTATCATTTCGACACAAAATTTGTTGCAGCATCATTTAGATATCAACCGAAATCAAAGACCAGGAAATTTGCATAGCTTAGTGATCTGTTCTTTGAGTTTTGGCATACGGCTAAGTAGGAGATGCATTCACTTCTTTTGGTTCATTAGACTTCTTCCGATATGTTCGGAAATTCTTTTGTTCTATTTATCCAAGGCGAGGTTCATTCATCTGTGTAAAATTCCTTCATGCCTGCACATCTACCGGAATATTTCCTTCTTTTCAGTGGTTTTTTAAAAGATTTTTTGGGAGTTGCATTGAAGAGAAAGGGTTTCAGTTCATGTACTATGCTTAACTTCCACATTCACATAGAATATTTGCCGTAAAATCGGCCTGTCTTATAGTTTGGATCCACTACGTTCTGTCGATCACTTCTGCTAAACGGAGAATATCTCCAATAAGGTGTTAGCGATGAAATTTTAATTCTGTTTGTCCGTAACTAAGTCGGTGAATATTTATAAGTGTTTCCACAGATATTTTTTAAATTGAACTGTACTCATGAATAAATATTCCTCTCCTTTTTTTTCAGAGCGAATCTATGAAGACAACGAATTTCTTGTGGAAAACATAATGATGTGGACGTTGAACTCACAGAACAAGTTATACTTTACGAGACGACCTGACAAATACGCATTTATGGAACGTCCTGAGGAGTATCTACTTAGCGAACGTAGTATCGACCTCCTTGCTAGAGGACCGCCTTCACCCGATACTAAACGACATATCGTTAAGGTTTCTTCGACATTCTACTTTTCGAGCTTCTTGCCTGTTCGATTTTTCCGTTCCTCACCTTTGTCTTTATTCCCTGCCCTCATAGTTTATATCCCTTCCATAGTGGATCATCACCTCCATGGACGCATTATTTATGTTATTCGATCCGGTGGTTCAACACAACTGCTCTTTTCGTCCTTTCTAATCGACTATGAAATCACTCTTCACTTTTTTAAATTTCCTAATAATTTGGGTAGGTGAAATAGAGGTTTTATTTAAGGAATATTTTGATTTGCTTATAGTATGAATAAATGGTTTATTGATTGCTTGAGTTCTTATAATTCATCATTTCTAAAATGCTGCCTTGTTGTTTTGAATAATTTCAAGTTGTATATGATTGAGAAGTCCGAGAATGGTGTCTTATAGTGAAGTGGTAATTTGATATGGTAGTCGCTATTCTCTCTTTATGTAATCAAGAGGAACGGGAATTGAAATATCGAGTGCTTCTATCTCTGTACTAGGCAAATATTACGTTGTCCGCTCTCAAGTGTTTCCAACTTAGAGGGCTGCAGATTTAATTGGAGGGGTCTAGCACTGAAAGGGTCGGACCGTTAATCTCCATAAATCTTTTCAAAAACAGCTTTATGCATAGTTCACATGTTTTAATTGTTCACTGCGATTATCATTTTTAACTTTAATCAAAAAAACTCCATACTTTATATATATATATATATATATATATATATATGTGTGTTTTCAGCCATGCTGATATTTATCATTCCTCCCTGTAAAAGTTATTTTATTAGAGCATATATCCATACCGGTGGATATCATGACGCGCAAGTGTTTGTAGCTGAACTTTACGTGGCTCAAATGTCCAGGCATTTTCAGCATTAGACGTATCCTCGGACGCAATTGACAAATCCCATTAATGGTTTAATGCTGGTGTCGTAGGATTTGTGAAAGTCGAATCCCTCCCTATGCTGTCTACATTGTGGACGGTATGTACATTCTCAGAAAGGCATGAGGTCGACATGTGAACAATGCGAAGGAAATGGCGCCCGTGAGGAAGTGTTTGCCGTGCACGCGAAACGCTGATTTCATTTGTTCTAAGCACATTTTTCAACATTATTGCCCATATCTACAAATGAGAGTGACCCCACAGCTAAACACTTCCATATGGAACCTTCTTTAGGTCAGTGTTTCTGTGCACTCTATCAGTTCCGTCTTGATTCTTGTCTATTATATTGATCGGTCGTGCTGTACCTTTAGATTAAAAAAAATAAATAAATAAATGCAGGGAAGGGAATTGTTTCTAATTTGAGGAATTCTTCGAGAACGATAACGTACAGCCACCGGAGATCGAGGGTTGGCTCATGCTAAAGGCAGACGGCAAGAAATCATGGAAGAAGCACTTCTTCGTGCTGCGGTCTTCGGGACTCTATTATTGTAGCAAAGGGAAAAGCCGCAACTCGAAGGATTTACAATGTCTAATGAATATGCAAACTAATCAGGCTTATACCTGCACAGAATGGAGGCGAAAATATAAAGCACCCACAAATTTCGGTTTCGCTATCAAGGTTACTTCTTCTAACATTACGAATTGTTTTTGAAAATCCTGTTTTAAAATTCGTTTTTTTTTTCGTAAAGCAAGAGTAGGAGAGTGCTAAAGAAGTTGTTGTTTTATTCGCTTTTATGTTCTAATCACCTCGCTATAAGTGACCAATAAGCAATAAATCTGCGAAATAGAACCTTAATATTTTGACCCACTCGATCGCCTACATAAATCATCCATAAAGATTAGTTTCGTTTGTGATCCGATCGTTAAATGCAGAAAAAACCACCTATTCAGAGAGCACACTTTTTTTTTTCAACCTTGAGTGCTCACAGCTTTTTTTAAGGTCGACGAGATAGAGACGAAGTATGTTATAGGAGGACGCATTATGATGTACATCATACCCATTGAATATCTTATTTCTGTCTTTGATAATTTTCTAGTTAATATCACTGGAGAGACAAGCAAAAGTATAGGAAAATTTATGGTGGTCCGATTATATGGTCTTACAAAGCAAATTTGAAAACGCGCAACTTGCGAACTTCACTTTCACTTAAGCTATTTATGCATTTTGTCATTAGAAAAGCACATTTTCATTTTTAGAAAGAAATTTATAAAATCGTTTTTTATTAGCAACTTTCAAGTCATAAAGTTGTTGGTTAGATGAAATGGACAGTGTTACATTTTTTATGAATAGCCCTCGGTGGGTCATTTCTTCCAATTAGCAGCCTTTAGGACATTGTTATTGGACTTCACTTGGGAAAGAATTACCCATATTTATGTTTGTTATCATGATGGAATAGTCGGATTTAAAGAAGAAATAAACTCTTGCTATGAATTAATATTGCTGCAGTAGGAAAATCTGCAATAGGAAATCGATGACGATGTTATCAGATAGTAGTTTATTTGGTGTGGATGAAGGAATTGAGTTTTATAAATGTCTTACACTGATCTCAATATCTATTTTTTTAGCACCCAAAAATCCAGGTGAAAGCATCGAAATATATAAAATATGTATGCGCCGAAGATGCAGCGACATTATCTAAGTGGATGGTCGCATTAAGAATTGCCAAGGTGAGTACTTTTACTGGAGTCTCAGAGAAAATTGCTTCATAAATTTTTTATAACTTCAAGGCCCATTATGAAATATTTAACGCGCACTGATGGCTTTTTATTGTTGAGTATGTCCATTATATGATTTGTTTCAGTATATATGGTGATGAACTTCATATTTAAGCACTTATGCAATTTTTTAAACGATTTGATTGCTTATAGTCAATGAGACGTATAACCAATGAAGAAATGAATATTAGCGATAGTAGATGATGCTTTCAATTAGAAGATTTTAATAAGCTCATGCTATTCTCTTGATTCTTTCTCAGCATATCACGACGGTTAAGAACATGTTGGACAATGTAGTGGTATAACCCCTTATTGGTAACGCTGTATCTTACATGGCCAAATGTTAAAGGTTTTGTATGATCTTGGTTATGATGTTGCTTGTATAGGATCAGTAAAAATCCTCTTTCGACTGACTGCAACAGGAAAAATATTACAAATATTTCTGATTTTTTTTTTCTTGGCTGAACCCGTCCAGGCATATGCTGCTTGGAGCGGGAACGTTATATAATTACATATCCTATATATATATATATATATATATATATATATAATATATATATATATATATATATATATATGTTGATTTCCTTGGGCAAAAGTCTCGTCAGATGCTGTTCACATCACTTTGCCGCTACATTGAAATGATGCTGCAAGAGTAATGCGTATTTTTAGAATGGCCGTCAGCTATACGACAATTACATCGAAGCACGAAAACGTATGGAGTGTACATCGGCGCAACCAGTGAAGGTCGAAATCCCTCAAGTCACCGCAGACTGTCGTCGCATTTCAGCGATTGATTTACGAAAGACCCGACAAGATCCAGCACCTCTTCTCAATTTGAATCGTGATTTGAAAAGTCCATCTTCAATGTGTTCGCGCATGTCCACAAGTACTGTCAACAACGAGACATGCTCATCCAGTCATAATAGCATCGTTTTCGATCAGGTATGTGTTATCGGTTTGGGAAGCCGGTATTGAACAGTTAATTTCTAGTATTCAGTTGGGTAGTAGATATTGAGAACTTAAGCTATCATGAATTTTTTACTGACTGCTGGCCTAATAACTTTCAACAATAAACATCGTGTTTAATTGTTTATTGGATCGTTTGCATATTCCGATAGATATCTTTCGACTTGAAGCATTCAGAGAAGTCCAATCTTCGCCATCCTTTCTTCTCGTTGTCCTTCCGCCTGTCCCTCTACATCCCCTCCTCCTCTATTTATTTTCTTTCCACTTTATTCTCTCACTGTTGCACTGTGCTACAGTTTTCTGCAAATAACGAGAATTCAGAGTATACCGCATTGTATCATTAAACAAAGAGTTCAAAGAAATAGTCCTGCCAACTCATAAGCGACCTCCTCGGTTATTTTATCCTTCTACAGAGCGATGACATGGTGACGGGAACAATAAAAAGAGCGCCATGTGATGTACAAGCGCAATATCGCCGACAGTCATCTCAGGTGGAAATATGTGGATCTGGTAGTGGTTCTCCTTCGGTACATAGTGCACCTGACGCAGCGGCCGATAGTGACAGTGACGAAGAGCAGTTCCCTCCGCCGCCACCAACCGTTATGCCTGCAAGTTGTCATGAAGAGTCATACAGAAGTTAGTATTATTTTTATTATAAAAGTCAATTTAAAGTCTACTTAGCATATTTTGCTGAATCGGTTATTTCAAGCAACACTCGCACAAGAATACACTTTCGTCATTTGAAGGTGAAATATCCTTGCCTAGGATCAAGGGCTTGTCCTTGCCTAGGATGATGAACGACTTAATTAACAGGAAGGTAATGCACTGGTTTCCGCTAGGGCACAGTAAAGCATTCCAATTTATCCAAATGTGATGTTCGCGAGCGGAATTCTTCAGTAACGCATAATTTAATGCGCCGCAAAATATTTACAAAAAGTAATTGTGTGGCGTCTGTCTCTTTGTTTGAGCCGGCAAGTCTTTGTTTTTGCAAACCAACTTAATATCGGATGGGACAAACCAATGGTTTTCAACACCGGTCGGATTAGTATTGAACAGGGAGTTCGACACAAATTCTTTAGCTCATCTTACTGGATTGCTTACCAACTGCCATATCTTTGATTGGCTGCTATGATTGCTTCAATGAAAGCAATGAATTTAACTTTTCCGATATGTACAAATTGATTAAGCAGACTATCCATTCCTTTATACTTCTTATATATATATAAGACTATCCATTCCTTTATACTTCTTATATATATATATATATACATATGTATATGGTAGTGGTATCTGGGAATGGTTTCATAGTGAGATGATTGTCGATTCAAATTGTTGTCTGAGCTGCCTAAGTCGCTGAATCACTTACTCATTGAATGCTGTATCAGAAACGTTTCGACAGTTATTCATGTTTTTAGTATCATCCGAAGGTGTGCATCAGATGGCATTCGCATCGATACCAAATGCGTTCAGTAATGGTGTAACTCCGTTAGCTAGTCCCAATGTTGTACCACCAGTGACGGGCACCACCTACGTGACTATTAGCAAGCCTCATGTGGCACCTGTTCCACCTAGAAAGTCGCATATTACGCCTAACCATGCATATTCGTCCACATCTTCTTCAGAGGTATATTCTTACAAGTTGAATAATTGCTGATTTTAATTTTAATTTTTATGTTATACTTTTCACAAATTTGCATTTCCTTGTCCATATGTGTTTGTTTCTTCCATCAAGCTCCAAAGGTGCTTTTGCGCATATATGCTTACCTGCTTTATTTATTGCCTTTCGCAGTAGGAGGCGGTTGTATTGTGTGTTGTATTTGCCGGCTGTCTTCATTGTTTAAACGGCAGTACAAGAATTTTTCTTCGGTTCCTTGGAGGCGAAGTTTCGAAAGTTCTTCTTGTCGTTCATTCTACTATTCGATTTCGATGCCGAAGAAGACCAAGTTGGTCATACCTGTGGACGAACTGAAAGAGATGATTGTGCCACTGGTTCAGTCGATTATGGCACCGTATTTAGAGCAAATGGTGATGATGCAACAACAATTATTCGAAAAGATGCTGGAACAACACAAAGAAATGCTAGCAAAAATCGGTGCCAGCCAGATTCCTCTCCCTACTCCAGATGCTGCATTGACGGCTGAGGGAGAAATAATGCGACAGCAGTCGGGCATGTTTTCTCGAGTCGAAAAATCTACTGCTGAGACTGGTCGAGATCGCGTCATTTCCGCCACTACCACACTTAACCAAACCGCTAAGGTTGCTCCTAAGGGAGTATTTCGTATGGGTCAACACGACAAGAAGAAGAGCCGTCTGATTAAGGTGATTTTCGGAAACGTCCATAGTGCTGCACAGATCTGGGGTGTGCTAGACACCTGAAAGATTCTTCGCACTTTGAAAGGTTTTTTTAAAGAACGTTTTTATTCGTCTGTACCATCCGAAGCATCTTCTTGACGAATCGTATCAGAAAGAAATCTGGTCCAAAAAATGTGCGGTATTCGCTACCGAGGCAAAGATGCCTGGAGGAACGAGTTCGCAGATCTCTTCCTTCAGCCATCCCGCTATCCAAATCTCAGAGTAGACTCATGGCAACGTAAATGCATTCTTCAACAAGGCAAATGTTCGATATAAATAACCACTTTTCCTTGATCAAGGCAGATACCAGCTGACAACGTCAGAGTGTATAGAGCATAGTCGGCATAAGGTTCATTCATCTACTTATTTCATGCACATAGCATAGGTAATAAACCTCCAGAATTGGTGTTTTTGAAATCAAAACGAAGCCGAATGTAGTTGTTAGTTTGGAAATGTGCCTGTCCCCTTCAAGATCTGAGTCCTGCTAATAAACGCATGCTATCAAGTACTTTGCGGTGACCGTGGCGCCAATAGCGCTAAAAGTAAGTTTATAGAAGGTAGAGCAGGCCCTCTCGTAAATGGGTATATAAACGTTGTTGAATTGCTCTCACATCATGCGCCGATTCACGAATTGCTGTAACTTCAAACCGTTGCCTACAAAATCTTTCATCTGATTTCTTTTCTATAGTGTATCTGATTGTTGTATATGTTACACTGAAGAATTCCTGTGTTATGCATAGGTGAATCATGTAACCGTAATAGTCACTGAACTGAATTTTATTTTCCCTACCACAAATATAAAGGTTATACCCGTCCACTTTCTCGAAAACTTCCTTAGATGCAACACTTATTAATCTGTACATCCTAATCGCGAGGATAAAGGTCTTGACATGATTTTAATAAATCATACATCCTTCGTACGGAGTATTTCCTAGGCAGGAGCTTCGTAGCGCTACTAATCGCACAAGAACTCGTTTTTGAAATTGAAACATTCGTTGTAAAACTCTTACGGAGGAGTGGACGAGATGTCAGGAGGTATAAAGAAGGTAACAAGAAAGAAGCTTAGTTCGGTTGAGGTACGGTGTTCCAACATTATTGGAAAGCGGTTGAAAACTGCAAACTTTGTTCTTCACAGTTTGTTGCATAGGTGTATTTGCATTATTAAAAACCTTCATTACCTATTGCTGGCCCATTTTCGAATAAGCACTCCAGTATGGTGTCCTTATTTGGCGTCTGATATCATATTGTTAGAGGATGTCCAGAAAATCTCCGGAAATGGTTCACTCGCATTGCATTTCGCATAGCCTAACGTAGCGCATACCAGCCAGGCAACAATATTAGACTAGAAATCTTTTGGCATGCATACTGTCGCCGTTACTAACCAATGCATATTACCAACTTAAAAACTTACAGTTTGGAGTCACTCAGATATCGTAGACTCAAACTGGCTTGATTACTTGTCGTAAAATTGTGCTCGGCCTTTCCCCATAACCCACTACCTGAAATATTTCAACTGGCCCTCCTCCCTCATAGTCGACGTGGTCATCAATTTTGGCTCGCAAGTAATCTTCTGCACAATTCCCAGTTTCCTGTTGCATGAATGTGGAACCTGCTTTTCGCCGATATCATTAATGCACCCACCCTTTAGTCTTTTAATCTACGCATTTTTGAACGTTCCTTCATGTTGAATGCTTCTTCGCCCAAATTTTAGCCCTCCCAATTTGATGCAGTTCCTTGGACATGCTCCTCTACCGTTTGTATGTCTTCCCAATTCGGCACATTGAAGTTTAAAAATAAACATAAATTATTTGAAAAAACATTATCGCCATATGTTTCAATCTGAGACCCAACCTCGAAATACCTAAACACTTCAACAATGTCTAAAAAATTTGTCTGTAGATTGCAGTCGGCTGTGATGTGTTGAGAACGAGTGGAATGAGTTGTGCCAGCAAAGCCCTCATGTACTAAAAAAATCTGGCAGATAGCAGAACAGCTGGCACGTACCGGAACACATGCCACGTACCGAAGCAGCTGGTAGTGTCGGAAGAGCTGGCATGTACCGAAGCAGCTGGCACGTTGCGGAAGATCTGGTATGTATCGAAACAGCTGGCATGTACTGGAGCAGATGGCATGTACCGGAAGAGTTGGTACGTGCCGAAAGAGCCACCATTTACTGTAACAGCTGGCACGTACTGGAAGGAGGGCCGGGATGTACAGAAACAGCTGGTACATACCAAAAAAGCAGGTACGTACCGGGAGAGCTGGCATGTACCGGTACAGAAACAGCTGGTGCGTACCGGAAAAGCACGTACGTACTGGGAGAGCTGGTATGTACCAAAATAGCTTATATCGGAAGAGCTGGCATGTACAGAAAGAGCTAGTACGTACCGGAAGAGCTGGCATTAACGAAACAGCTGGTACGCGCCGAAAGAGCTGGTACGTGCCGGAAGAGTTGGCATGTACCGGAATAGCTGGCACGTACCGGAAGATAAGAATAAGAAATTAAGAGTTTCACTAATCCCTCAGAATCCGCAAAAAAATCGAAAAAAGTTTGCTATCCGATTGGTGTGAAGTGGGAGATATGATTGTCTGTAATAAATTGAATATTGCTCTACGGGAAAGCCCTTTAAATATACTATAGCCATCAAACTTCATAGCTCTAGCTTTAATGATTCGTTGGTTAGCCCAATGAACAGAGATGGGCAGGTATGTGTGCACACCTGTGCGCTTAGATACTACCTCAGCATAACGAACATTATAAATACAACCTTGCAGAAGAACTTGTATGCAATATTTTCTGGATTATTTTAACAAATGCTTGGATCTACTCAATTATGGATGTATTGTTGGAGTATTTTCACCTTTTTTCGCAATTTATGATAGCTGCTTGCCTCTTACGTAGGATTGTAAAGGCTTATTTTATATCATTTACTTTGGAATATTTTCTTATTTCATCATGCTTTTTCCCAAAGAAATTTATGCAGTAAGGAGCTCTTGATTTTGCATTTTATTTGTTGTTTAATTCGATCTTTACTTGCTTACTTACTTTTGGTAATCTTTAATTTTACCTTTTTATTTACTGGTCACCATCATCAGCAATGTCCAGTTAAATTTGAAGTAATTTTTAATTTCAGTAATAAATATTTTCAGTAAAAAATATTCATTTATACTTTCAGGATGTGATGACGAATACGCCATTAGTGATGCATACATCAAATGTACCCAAAAAGGTTCCTCCACCACCGCCACCAAAACGAGCCGATTCCACACGATTGCATAGTGTATGTTATTTAACCACATTGATTTTCATTATAGATTAAACTCTATTTCATTTGAGAGCTGAGAACGATAATAGGTTTTTCATGTTTTACTTAAACGATTGGAGATCTTAAAATCTCTTATATCCTACAGTAATAAGGAATCTATTTTGCCTTTATGGAGCTCACGTGGCAACCGGGTTTTAATTGATTGAACACGTCGTCCAATTCACTGTTCATCTCCATATGAAAATAGAACTTATAATTTATGCAGTAATTGTTAAGTATATGAGCGTGAAAAGAAAAGAAGACTTGGTGGCATTGATTAAAATCTTATGGTTGAATTATGGTGAGTTACCAATTTGTGGAATATAAACGCCGCTTACATCGACTCTGTTCGCAACTTTATTAATGGCAAAGTGCTAAATCTGAAGGAGGGTTAGGGATTGAAAAGTTTGAGGCGAATATTTCGAAAATCTCTTTTTTCTAAACCTCTCTCCCCCCCTCCCCCCTATTCCCTTTCTCAGCAGTCTTTGCCTTTATACTCATTGAGCTATTCTCCCATTATTTAATCTTGGTAGTTATTTTTGCATAGCAATGAGTGTGACTTTGCAGGCAGCCACAGAGGCATTGCATAGTGAATTAGAAATGGTAATGGCGCGAAGGTTGCAACGAATCGAACAACACTAAACGAAATATCTGTTTCGAATGTGCTGCCAATCCGGTTGAATCGCTTCATGTGATTCCAACCGGAAAATTATTCCGGATCGCTCTCTTATATTGACAGCAAAATAACCCTGTTGATGCTCAATTTTTGCATTCGTTTAATGCTTAAGACATTCTTTGCTCATATTTAGAGGCAAGTGAATGCATTGAGTCTTTTAAGCAAAGATTACATTTAATTATGTCAAGAGATGAGTTCACCTCCTTTGAGTATCTTCCCTCCTTCCTTCACCTCATCCCCTCGGAGGGGGAATAAGGATCGCTGATCGCAATATAATTTCTAGTCAGAATTACAGTCGGCAGAAAAAAAGGCTTAGGAACTGGAAAGGTCGAGCAAGAAAAGCGAGAAGAAAACGGTGAAGACCTTATCCCTCGCAATTTGATCATCGATGTAGGTCGAATCCAAATGATAGAAAGAGTTGTGCTCATCTATATCCGTGTTGTCGCTTGGTTATCATATTTTTCAACGTGCACAGCTGTCACAAAGAACCGGCTGACAGCAATTCTTCTTTAAGATTGCAATATCGATGAGAAAACCTTTAAGAAGAGTTTAAGCAATTGAAAATATTCACAAAAATCTACCTGTAACAAGCATTGAAAAATAGCATTGGGTTAAAATTTCTGTCCATTCTTTGAAAAGTTCTACCCATTCAATGAAGGTAGTTATATGATGAACCAATAATAAGTTGGGTCCGAGTGTTAGCTCACTTTTTTGTTGCCAGTTGCTCTAGGGACTGTTGATTTTAATTTCACATAATTTGATATTCATCCACTGATCCAAGTATCGATCTGAAATCCCTATGAATTTTCCCTCAATAGTTTCATAGATTCAAGGTAAAGTCGCAAATTCTTTCATTGACGGCTCTAGTTGATCAATAAAATAGAAAAAAGGGAGCAATGCTATGTGTTGCTAATGTCGGATATCCGGGTTATCCACAAGCAACGTTATCTCCTTCGTGCCGTTATGCAGCGTTGTATTTCCATCCGTTAATGCCAACCATCTGTCAATTTGTGTTTTTTCCGGTGTCACTCACTTGTATATTGACTATTTCATGCTTTTTTATTTCGAAATATATTTTTTTGTCAATAATAATGTATTCAGCGCACAGTTTTTTTTTGTTTTTTTTCTTTTTCAGTGAACACAGTGTGAGCTGTCAGCAATGCTATGAGGTCGGTGATAAGGGGGAGGGGGAGAGGGTGATAGACTCTTTCCTTCGTGCAGGTTCGTCCTCTAATAGTTTCCACCCCTGTTCGGTGTCTTATATATTCGGTTTATATTCCCTTAAAGTAGCACCAGGTCTTTGCAACGTCGAAGGTAATTTATTTCGAGAGGTAACAAAAAATGAAATCCATGAAATTAAACTGTGCTAATGTTTATTATTTTTTATGCAAAATTATGCAGAACCGACGGTTTGTTATGCAAAATAAAGTGCTCCATCTGAGATCGAACACTAAAGGCTGCAGTGACTAGTAACGAGTTTGTGGATTTATAACTTTATGCAGTTCTCTGAAAATATTGAATTATTGCCACACAGTAGTTCTTCCAGTTTCTGATTACATATTTCTGGCTACCTGCAAGTTACAGCTTGCATATCCGCTTCATTTTCTCTCAGCCTAATTACACTCTTGGATTTGGGCAGAGTTAGGTTCAAACCTAAATCTGGACGATTGGTGAAAATTGGAACAAAACGAGGTAATGGTATTTTATAAACCTTGACATTTTGAGAGGGTGGTCGACTCTTATTTCCTGCTTAACGGTATGAATGACAACTAGGAACACTTTCAGCTTTATCGTCTTGTTGAAACGTTCAGCTTTAATAAAAACTTCTTAGTGCGAAAATAAATTGTACATTGCTGATATTGTTCCTCTCTCTCTTCGTCTTCCTTTAATGCGCATTACGGAAATTTTTTCTTTTTGAAATGGATATATTCTTATCTCTGATGGTTTAGTGTTTTCGATAATAAAAGTTTGAATATGCTAATGATTTGTTTCACTGTGTTGTTACTGTCCAATGAACATACCTGGATACGGTAATTGAACAATAGGTGACCTATGCTAATATCAGTAATAAGAAGGATGTGAACGCATCAAGAGTGGATTCTCCCTTCTATTGCTGTATAGGTGTTCCACTTTCAATAGATAATATCACTGCAACAGTCGACAGATTCCTATATACCTATGAATCCCTCTAGAGGTCATGACAGTAACCCATCAAACACGTTCACTCCGTCTTCAAGTCAGTGAACTTCTAAAGCTTCATTGCGTTTCACGTTATCCGTCTAGGTGGGCTGTATCAATGTTTCATGGAACATGTTTACTTACTAAGAAATATAACGTTAGTAAATAAACTGGGAAGAGCGCAATTCCATCCTCCCAAGCTGGCACCAAAGAGTTGGTCATAGGCATGTATTCCGTACAAATGGGAAAAGTGTTGTGGAGAACGAGCAAACGGCGTAACTATTCATCGGCATTGACAAGTGATGAATAATAGAGCAAGCAGAAATGGACCAGAGAAGGAAGACTGGGAGAACATGTGGACACTGCCAAAAAGGCTGTATCGCGTGACCAGTTGGTTTGTCTGGGTCGCTGAAAACTGTTGACTCCAGGAGGTTTGCTGAAGATCAACCACAACATATACTCTTCCTCAGAGGATAATTCGAGTATAAGAAGTGGTAGGCCAATGAGTTGCTTCAGGTGTTCGGCAGCCTCGAAAACATGAAAAAAATCGTAAAGGAACACCAGGCTGGGTGCACTTCCCAATGCAGTGTTTTGAGCGAAAGTGCTGCAACACATCGTTTAAGCTGTCTCAGAATACTTCTCTGCGTTTTCTTTTTTTTTTTTTGCATTTTAACTCTCATAGAATACTTCCCTTTTCTTTTTTTTTTCTTAATTTCTTAATTTTCTTTTCTCAGTTTTCAAAGAATACGTTTTTTTTTAAATTCATTTTGCCCATGACACCAGTGGGATAGATAGGGCGAAGAGTGTGATAATGTTATAAGGCATTTTATCCCTTCACCGATATTATTCCCTCTTTGATTATCTTTAATGATGTGGTCGAACACCATTGTTTATCTCGAGACTGGACTTGATCCTAAAATATGGTAAAATAAAATGTCCTGAGGGATCCATTGTTTGGAGGAAATGCGGTTCGGTATGACTCACTAATGTTTTATCGTTTTTTATTAGATAAAGATTGATTCTCAATAAATTGTGCGATGAATGTGTTGATGTGTTTAATTAACGGAAATGTAAAAATGTTTCATTTATAAGTCATCAAAAAAAAGTCAAATTTTAGAAAACTGATGCAAAAATATTTTTAAAATGTATTTTGAAGTGCTATTTTATGATATATCCTCAATATATATTTCGTTATATACTTATTATGTATGCGCGTTTATCTTATTCTTACACTCTATTGCTTCATTGCAGTTTTTCTTGTGTTCTTTTATGAGTAAAGACCATTCTTCCTCTTTCCCTCCCTCCCTCCTGTCTTTCTCTCTCTGTCTCTCTCTCTCGTCAGGTCCATACTGATACGTTAGGTGAGAATATATGACTTGATTGTACATAAACAAGACATTTTACCCCTTATTTAGGAAGTTTATTAAGCGAACGTTTAGAAAAGAACTGTTGGTTATTTATTTTATAAGCATCTTATGCAAAAAAAGAAAGAAAAAGTAGACTATATGCGAGATGCAAAGAACGAAAAAAGCAGCAAAAAAGCACATACTTGTGCCCGACGAGATAAGTAAAGAAAGTCAAAACGGCGCAGTAATCACCACACATATAAGCATTGGGAACGCGGAGAGATGAATTCATAACTTCAGTGACTAGATGGGGAGTGGCTGTGCGTACTTTATTGGAAGAGTCAGCTCCAGTCTCGAGATCGGGTTTAGCCCAAGATCGTATCGTGATGAAGCGAACCTGGTTTTGTTGGCTATATTATTTGTCCAAGTCAGTTCGTTGGCGACCGCCTTTTACCCATTCCAAATAGAAACGGGACCAGACATAATCTCTCTCTGTGTGGTGATGGATTTGACGTGGGTCTGTCGACGATCGGAGATGGAGTCGGGATTGGATTTGACTCCTCTTTAGATAATAGTTGGTGATGTGTTATTTGCTTATGTTTTAAATGCAGTTGAAATACGGTTTCTTTTTTGCATAGTTCGGCGTACTCTTGATTAGGAAGCGTGTGTGTAATTCGCAAGTTTATTTGTGCACACATTTTGGTCTTATAAATCTGTTTGTAATCAGGGAGATGAGTGAGCAACGATTCAACGAAGGCCATGATAATGAAGGCTTGATAGACGAAGAATCGGCTGATGGCGAGTTGTCCGATGCGGAGGTCGTCCGTGACATAAGCATCGCCGATCACTGTCATTCCCTGCTTCTACTACAGAATAAGGTCTTTTTTTGTTTTCATTCTGCACAATGTATGAAGTGATGTGCGTCTGCGTAGGAATGAAGACATTGGAAGAAGCACGCAACTGTAAGCGATGGCGCTGTAAGAGTGTTACTGGACATAAGCGCCAATTTACAAGTTCATTGCAGCACCTTTTATTTAACCGTATATAAATGACTTCATCATGGATGCACATCGGCTGTTTGTTTTTAGGTAAATCCTGCATAACTTCTTTCCTTACTGAACGTGTGATGGCGGATGTTCTAGGCCACTTCTAAGCATCCGGTACTGTTTGACGTAGTGTTATATAGAAGGGATGTGCTTAATTTGCCGTCTGTACTTTCGTCGATGATCAACCCAAAGATCGCGACTTTCGATGGCGAAATTGTTCTTTGGTATCCGGTACAATAAAGAACACTGTTGTAGGCTGATGTGGTCACCGCGCTTCCCTTATAAAGGACGTGGTGTGCCACAATCAGCTGCTTTGTGTCGCGCTGCCGAGCTGTCTAAGTACCACTTAGTGGACATCCCACTGGAGCTGGCAGCATCGACCGATGCCGGACATAAAATATTAGGTGCTATTTGTGGAGTAAATATGGATTTTAGGAAAGGAGTGAACCTCATATTTCACAGGTTGGTGTTGAATTTTAGGTGGAGCTCGGGGAACGGAGCGTGGATTTTGAAAGCGAATTTCTACTGTCATTGCACTTGCAGAAAGTCTAGGTAAAACGACGCATTCCCAAGGTTACCTGTTAGTATTGGCTGTTGGTTAAGGACTTTGGTATCAGTTTATTTGTTGCATCGTTTATGTTAACATGTTTAAAGGATCGACGAGCAGAGCGCAGGTTAATCGCAGTCGCTGGCCTAAGCGCCATATTCATCGTGGCCGAATTCACTGGTGGGGTGTTGGCACATTCGCTGGCAATTATGACCGATGCTGGCCATATGCTGTCAGATCTTCTGTCGTTTATTATATCTATTGTGGCCATTCGCGTTGCTCGCTCACCAGGTTACATTCTTTTTAAAGAGGTAAAATATATGCAGGTGTCCGTAAGGAGTGTTGTGCAATATTTGAACGAGTTTCGTTGAAGAATCTCCCTTGTCACAGAGGATCGTTGCTTTATTGAAAGTGATTACGCCGTTGTTCTCAACCAAGGAAATGGGGCACTGTCTTTAGAGTGGTACTTAAAACCTATTCATGATTAAATGGGAAACTTTACCAAAAAGATTACAAATTCAAAAGTGCCAGATTCCGCTATTTCTGATATAATAGGAATAGGAATTTTTAAGAGTTGGGAGTTTATTTTCGTCGATTCCAGAAGAGCTGTCGAAGTTCCGTTTCAGGTGAACGGAAGTAGGAACTTCATTCTATGCATCGCAAAACGAACTTGTTTGGATTAGACTGCATTTATCATGAGATGAAAACACGTACTTATTTCTAGAACTCGTTTAGGTTTTTTTAAAGATCTTTAAAGTTCCTTTTTTTTCAAAGCGGGCTTTAGTCTGCCTCAGACTCAACTGGAAGTGATTGTTGCTTAGCGAATATAAACCTCCTCCACGGCCCGATTCGAGTTCGCGACCATCTGCTTTCTTAACAGACGTCTGTCTACCTGAGGCTGCAGCGGCGCCTTCACTCCCCATTATCCGCTAGATTACTCATCGATGCTGTGCATACAGATCTGAGCCAGATTAAATCTGACAATTTTATAAATTTCAACCATCTACACGACTGTCTTGTCTCTTGCACAGTGTACACAATAGTGTCGAGGGGATTATGACGATAATTAAGAGGAACCTGAACCTTGCAGTAGCTCAGTTGACTATGCCGTCTCCCAGAAAGTGGGAGCCGATGTGTTCGAATATCATCTGGGTTCGATTCATTCACTTGCTAGTAAAAGGTCATCATATATTTTTAGATAAATTACTAGCCCAGATTAACACGTTTCTGAATTTTTTTTTTTTGAATATTTTCTAAAAATATCCTTATATTACGCTGTCATTTTCTTGAAACTAATCCTTAATGTTGGTGCATTGTATATGGAAACATCGCTACGAATACATAAAGAAATACTTTCTAACGTATAGTCTAATTGCTTTATTTTGATAATTGGAAAATGAAATATTGATAACCAAAAATTTTACAGCAAATCGACGACTATCGTTTGGTTTTCATCGAGCTGAAGTACTCGGTGCAACCGTTTCAATAATAATAATTTGGATTCTTACAACAATTCTTATAATGCTTGCTATACAAAGGATTGTTAATAACGATTTGGATGTAAGTTATCTTTCATTCTTTATTGTGATCGATAATGAATCTTGTTGCTGCAAAGTTCATTCACCCAAAAAAAGGAAAAAGGGACACGTAAAATTTTTTTACTTCTATAATCAATTTTTTTCTCAAATTAATAAAGAAGGATGTAAATCAGTTCTTTGCTTTTTGATAAAACTAATATTGGCGAGTGATAAAGGTTGCAAATGAAGTGGAAATTGTTTAGTGAAGAAGTAGAATTCAAGGGAAGTAAGAGAAATTTTGATAAGGTTAATAGGTGATGGTTAATTATCAGTGTTGGAATAATGCATGTAACCCTTGCAAGTGGCAGATATTTGCCATTAAATAAAAATATGCAATCATATAAAAGACTTTCTTGGGCATATTCCTTGAAAAAACAAGCAACCGGATATAAGTTTGATTACTAATGGTACTAATGAGTAGCAAAGAATGCTGAGAATAACTGATGGTAAACTCTTTCAGGTGGATTCTGATACGATGATAATAACTGCATCGGCAGGTGTTGTATTTAATATTATTATGGGTGTGGTGCTTAAATGCTCAAGGCATTCTCATTCACATGGTATTGCTCATTCGCAGACTCCAACGTATGTTCTCTTATTTGTTTTTATTTACTTATTTTTTATATTGGAATTTATTATATTTATTAGATTTATTGAATTCATAGATATTAGATTATTATAGTTTATAAGATTTATGTAGATTTCTTCCTAAGAGGATAATTTAGAATTGCTGCGTTTGAGCATCTTTCATTAATAAATGTTTTTAATTATCTGTTCTTTAGTAATTTTTTAAATGGAATAAATACTAATTAAAAATGGATTCGGTAACTAAAAATGGAGAATAGGGCTATTTTAAATTTTTTTCTGGGCAAAGAGTTGATGCTAAAATAAATAGGTTTTAGATAGTTGCATTTGGCGCATAGGAAATATACTTCCATTTCTAAATCAAATGTTCTCTAAGTTGCCATTCTACTTGCGCTAATTTATATTTCGTTTCTAAAACGTTTCAGAGTTGTAGAAGGGGAGGGGAGAGGGGAGGGTTATGCATAAAGAGCAGTGGAATAGATCCATGCCCACCTTTATAAAGGCATTTTTGAAATATTGCCTCGTGTCTCCTGATTATGTATTGATGAGCTAAAGAGTTTCTTTACGAGACCAAAGCCAAACGCAGTATGCCATGTTGGCACATGTACAATAAATTTGAAAGTTTGGAAGAATCACGGAGACGATGTTTTGCCAATCTCTTTGCATGCTCATATCAGTCAAATTGTTTACATCGTTGTTTGTGCATTCAAGTCTTGCGAATTAAGGGTATCTTTAATTCTATTTTAATCTTGGATACCATTTCTTTCTGAACGTATTTAGAAATATGATTGAAAAAAAAAGTAATTCAAGTGAATCGTGTGGTAAATTAAATAATAGCTCTGTGAATTTTTAGTGTGCTGTGTAATTTTTATCGAAAGTTGCAATTCGTTTTTTATAAATCTAATCTAGTGTTGCAAATTTAGCGTAGCTTTCGTTGTATTTTGTTGCGTTGCATTGCAAAAAGTGCGAAATATTTAACATGCAAAAACATTTAAGCATATCTATATTCGTAGCATTTTTCTTTCTTTATTTATTTTTCTATTTCTTCTAAAATGCAAATAAAATAATATTTTCATGTCGGCTAACGTTAATGTTCGTGCTGCATTCATTCATGTAATTGGCGATCTTGTGCAGAGTATAGGCGTATTGGTTGCTGCCTTCGTCATAAAGGTTTGCTTTGAAACTCCTCGGAAATTAAGTGTCTTAGGGTCTTTGTTTTTGTCAGTTATTATCTTCCTTCTACATAATTAAAGAGAATCTTATTCATTGGCAATTCGAATGTTAACAAAAAAATGGGAAATAATTCAGTTAATAAATTGCGCATTTGTTGTCCTTAATTTACATGAACTTTTAGTTCTAATGAAGAGGGGAATGAAGTGATACTTTTATTTGATTGTTTGCTGCTCAGTTCTTAGGATTTCATTCCGAGATGACGAGTGAATCAAGTTGTGTTGCATTTTTGAAGTGATTCTTCCTTACATTCATCACAGTCCATTTTGAAATATCTCTTTTAAGCTTTATATTGTAGCGATTCGGATGACGCAGTGTTCTTCTAATAATAATAATATCAAAATCAATTGTTAAAATACAAAGAAAATTAATCCCATCACATTGTTTACTTCAAATGAAACGTTTCATAAACATCTTCGTCGGGATGGTGGCTAAAAACACCACCTGTTGAATTCAGCTAGCGTTTGAATGGACAATAGGTGAAACCTACTCTTACAAGATTCCTCCCCCCCTCCCCCCCCCCTCCTGTTTAAACGAAATAAGAGGAGGGCAACGGTGGAGAGAAAGCCTGAGTTCTCAGTACTTACGGTTTCATTGTAATAGAAAAATGTATTTTGCAAATGAGAATCTCTATAACTAAAGTAGCATCTGTGTGTTCATTTTTGCATATGATGAATCTCTCGTATGTATGAATCGGTTTATGCAGGGCTAGAAGATTTATAGGTTAATTAGGCGACGAATATAGATCGTCGAATGTTTAGGTCTCCTCGTAGGTGGCTAAAAAAATGTGGATATACCCGCGTACTCATAATATAAACCCAGAAGTAGTAAAGGTTGTGAATGATTAGGTTGTTGGTGATTTAAATTTCAATTACTTTTGTTTCAGATATCCGGCTGGCGATTAGCCGATCCAATTTGTACGTTCTTATTTTCGATTATTGTACTCATAACGAGTGTAACGGTTATTCGTGATATTTTCTTCGTTCTTATGGAAGGTATAATCTTACTCTCATGTTCTTTGTTTTGTTTTTTTTTTTTTAAATTTTCGTGCTGCATTTATTTCAAACAACTTTCTGCTTTATGTTACCTTGAGATTGTTAAAGGTGTGTTTTATAGACAAAAATCCTGATTTTATTCATTTTTGATGCTTTGAAATGATAAACATCTAAGTAGGCACTTGCATTGGTATGATCATCTATGTTCTTCTTTCTTCTGTCCCCTCAGAATGAGTGTTTTGACGCCGATAACCTGCAATTCTAGCCTGTAGCGCCTTTGATAGCATATGGAAGTTTATTTTTGAAGTTTTATAGAGCTATTAAAATAAAAATTTAAAAAAAAACACTTCAAAATGGTGCAGATTTGAAAATTTTACGATTTCTCAAGCAATTCGGCAAATCATCTACACTCGTATCTAAGGAAAAGGAAGAAACGAAACGTAGATTATAGGCAAAGAACAATATTCAACAGAAATGGCCGAAGTCATTGTAAGAGTTACGGAGATCATTATAGGAACGATGGGATGATTTAGACTGTAAATGCACCTAGGTGTCCATGCAATTCTCTATTGTTCTTAAACAGTATTTGTAAATTTTATTATAATTACCGATCTCTGTAGGAGTGACAATGCAAAACTGTTGCCGCTGTTTCATTGTTCTAGCGCCAAAGAAATGTCATGCTGTATATTGCCTTCGCAAAAACATTATGTATCGCCGTCCTGCACACTTGTTGCCCACCAAGTTCGGTTTCACCATGTTTAGAGGATTAATTATGTATAATGTTCTTTTAATATCACAGAAGAAATTATAAGTCTTCCGTTTCCAAAAAAAAATATTTTTGTTCGGTCCGTATAAGATCTTTTAAAGTTAACACCTTTTCAAATGAGCGTCTGTGTCCTGACTTCTGCTTTGTATCATCAAAAGTGGCTTGCCAATCACCTCTCTGTAAATCTTAGCAAAGAATGGAACCACAGCAACATATCAATGCTTTTTTAACTTTTATCGTTTTACGTACCTTTGAATACGTCACGTCACCGCGTTGACGTTTGTGCTTGTTCGATACTTCCGACCATCAGACTATATAAGGGCTGTTGACGGAGTTTGAGGATATGATCTATATTATGGCTTGATTACTTTTGACTAAATTTTTTCGATCGGTCATTCTCCCTAGATCTGTTGAGTTCAGGAGGTGGTTTTCGATTTTGTTCGACAGTTGATCAATTGCGATGAAAAAAGACAAAAAAGAAATTTTCATTTGATGATTTTATGTAAAGTGTATGTGGTAACAACAAAAAGGACCAGAGTTTTTTCATTGATTTTATATACTTATGTGAGCGCTTTTTGGACCGGATGGACCAACCATCCGAGCGCGTTTTTCTACTTATTTGAAGATGCAAGATGTCCTCTTGTGACGTTCTGCCGTAGAACACAGTTGTGCAAATAAGCTGTGGCAGTTCTAGGCTTGTTAGGTTATAAAAAGTATTTAAAATATATGGTGGTTCATTCATTCATTCATAAGCAAAGTGCATATTAGAGTACACTGTTATCAATAGAGTCATCATTTCTGCTTGGGGAATATCAGGAAATTAATCATAAATAACACTGACAATGACTTGGAAAGTGGGTACTTTGTGGATTGTGGGTATAATATGGGTAATGTTGTTTAAGGAACGCCATCACATATTGACTACGGCGAACTACAGAGTGATCTGATGCGAGTGGATGGTGTACGCACAGTGCATAGCCTCAACGTTTGGTCTTTAAACACCGACAAAACAGCACTCGCCGTGCACCTTGCTATTGGTAAACGACATGCTTTTATTGTTTTGATAGTAAGCCAATCGAATGGTACTTTCTATAATAGAAGACAACGCTCTTAGCAAAATTATTATAAAGGGAGGAGGGAGAGGTAGGGAGAAGGGGGAAGGGGGAAGCATAGAAGCAATAGAAATTGTAATAATTTTTTTTAATAGTAAGCAATGCAGCGGGTTGCTCACCTGCTACATTCTGGTTTGGTACTTTTTTTTAAGGTAATCTTTTGGGATGGTTTAAGTACGAAATATCCTAAAGCTGCTGCTTCTGGTTGTGTTGTTGTTTTCTTTTTTTAATTGGTTTTCCCTCTGCCGTCGTTTCTTCAAAATTTTTATATTGTTACAATATATCGTCAATATCACATGATTTTAATATTACAGGTGTTTTTATTTTTTTATTGATTTATGCTAATCCTAGATGAAGAGCTGAGTTTTGTGAAGGACTCTGATTTTCAATAAATGGATTTGCTTTTATGCAGTCCTGCTTTTAGAATTCCACTTGCTTTTCTTTAAAGTACTAACTTTGCCAGCAAAGGTTTTCAATCTCTCTCCCTCCCCTCCCTTCCCCCCTCCCCCCCCCTCCACCTTTCCTCCTCTCCTCTCCTCTCTCCTCTCTCCTCTCTCCTCTCTCCTCTCTCCTCTCTCCT
>QEWY01003171.1:748235-873917 GCA_006503575.1 Baylisascaris schroederi
TCTCTTTCTCTTTCTCTTTCTCTTTCTCTTTCTCTTTCTCTTCTCTTCTCGTCTTTTCTCTTCTTTTCTCTCTCTTTTTTTCTCTTGTCTTCTCTTTTCTTCCTCAAGCGCGATTTCATAGTGAGGCGATAGCCACAACTATCACATTTTTATCCATTTCACCCCTGAGTCACAGTACACCTTTATATTTACTGTGTTCTATTTCTTTTCGTTTATTCTCTCATAACTTAGTGGTCGATCTATATTAATGCCCAACTTTGACAGATGATCAAAACAAAGCGATTGAGACAATGAAAGCGGCGAATCATCTAATCCGCTTCAAGCACGGTATTCATCTTGCAACCGTTCAAGTGGAACCATATGAAAGTCTGATGGCATCTTGTGACTTTTGCAGGCCACTTTTTTGATTTTTGTCCTTTTTGTTTTCAATTGTTAAAGGTATTTCGAATGATATTATTACATGATAATTTCAATTTAATTATTTAATTTAAATAGATTTTTCTAATATTTATTTTATTATTGCGTTATCGTTATTCTATCAGGTGGAATTGTTCTACGGATGTGCATTTTTCTAGGACGCTTTATTTAAGCTGTCAATGAGAAATTTTCTAGACAAATTTCTAATAAGGAGGCGTTGTCATTTAAATTTAAGTGAAGAGATGGATATCTCAATGAAGGGATTAAAAACAAGAGAGAAAACCCAACGTCATAGCGAGTTATCTTTCAAGCGATAAAAATGAAGCAAAGGGATGAGTCACTCACTATACGTCAGCTTGATTATAGATCGCTAGTCTACGTTTTTGATTAAATATGAAGCACTGATATTTAATGAGTTTAATTGACATAGATTTAAAGAATATTTAAATTTTATTTTTATTTAATTGCTGAAGGTTAATCTCTTAGCTAGTATTTTTTTTTGAAAGTAAAATATGGAGTTATAATCATCAAAGTTATAAAATTTATTATTATCACATAAATATTTGACTTAATTTTTTGTAGATTTTAATAGTAACTGGAAAGGAATTGATTAAATGAAAGTATGTTGTTTAATATTTTTGCTTTTTAATTAAATAAAAAACATTTGTATCGTTTTTATTCGTTGTGGTATATTTTTTACCTCATGCAGCTATAATTGTTATTTATCTTTTCGAATGAGATTATTTCATATTGATATCATTATGAGTTTCATTGTTCACACTTTATATCTATGTGAATATAACATTAAATTTTAATATATTTCAATTAAATCTTGGTTTTCGCCGAATTGAAAAATATATAGGAAATTGATTTTATTAAGGCGCCTCTGATTGTTATCAACCAGGTTTTTTTTTCCTATGAAAGTCCAAGAAAATGAAGGTTGGTTGATTATATTGGTTGGTTACATACCCTCACAACGATGAGAGGTTGCTAATTCAGTTGATGAATATTTCGGTTAGCTATACCAAATTGTTAGATCGATCATATTTTTCTATAGTGAAGTAAATGTATTGGCAATCTGTTTGATGAATTTTTCTTCCTCTCTGAAGAAACTTCAACAGTTCTCTCCTTTTCTCTTTCTTTTCTAAGCAGAAAATATTGCTTGCGTTAAGGTGTTATATCACTACAGTTTTGTTAATATTCGTTTATTTTTGTGTAAAATTTAGTGATTTTTTATTTTTTTTTTTTAAATTAAATCATTCTATATACATCTTTATATGTGGATAATGTAGATATTGTTTAAAGATCGTTGAAATAAAACTTTAATTACGAGAAATTTTGCATTGTGATTGTTGCGTTTTAACACGCTCTGGAATACCTCTTTGTTGATTTTTGTATTGAAAAATGTACTATCATTTATTAACTGCTTTTTATGTGCTCATATTTTTATATAATGCTTAGCCAAGAAGGGACAGTTGATGGGGAGGGAGGGGGGGAGAGGGAAAGGGAGAGGAAAAAGACTGCTCAAAACTTGACATGGCAGGATTATAAATTTTCTCTCGATTTACCTCAGCAATCATTTTTCTCAGTTGATAGTTTTATCAAATATTGATTTCAATGAGTGCAAAAAATGTTTGAAATAACGGCAAAACTACACTGATTCAAATTAGATTTTAATTGCACGATTAAGGGTTTTCATCGAAATAATATTTGAAGTCTGAAGGGGGAATTTTTTTCGAGTCAAAAACAAATAAAAAGTGCGATTGATCAGGATTTCCAAAAAAAAAAAAGAGGTCTAGAGCGGTGAGATAACCATTTAGCCAGCCGCATGGCTCTATCGATGAGCATTCTATCGATTATTTCCCTCAGCAAACTAGTAGCTTGTTGAGAACTGTATACCTGGATATTAATATATTAATGTGCTTTTACGATGGAGAACCAATATATGTGTGTGTAAATGTTCAGTTGAACTTTCAAATGTGAAATATGTGCAGCATTGAAAGAAAGAATGGTCCGATGCTATGAAATGCTACCCGTGGATTTGAAGGTTAAAGCCTTCAAGGTTTTAATCCACTAGCAATCATGGTGAACTCATATCTGTTCGCAAAAGACCACGAAGGGAACACTTGAAATAAAGAGAGACATAGTTGCATGGTGGTTTTCAATGATATCATGAGCACAGATTTGTTTCTAGTTTTGACATGATCTGTGGTTATTTCTAGCTCTATTTTATCGCTTATTCGATTGTTTGTTGGTTTTTTAAATAAACGGTAAAGAAGTTTCACTTCAGTTGCATAATTCAACGTGAGAAATGTTTTCCATTTCCGTTTGGCATTATTTTTATAATGTTTCGTTCAATGCTCCATTTCATGCTCTTGCTCTAAAAAAATGCTTCAGTGGTGTAATGTTGAAGATGCGACGATTGCATGATGCCATTCATGTGTTGCTGATTGCCACTGTATGGAAGGTGGTCTATGCAGAAGTGTACAGCTGTGGAGGATTTGTCAAATCAGCCAACATCCCAATCGACTATACGAAAGTACAGGTGAATACTTTTGCTACTACTGAATAGTAAGCCAAGGGGTTCTTGAAGGGTTATAACTCTAGTTTTCTAATCCGATTCTTTCCCCATTTTTCGAGAATAGTCCATTTTGTTTATTCATTCACAATTTAAGGATGTCTATGAAAGACTTTCTCTCTGAAAGTGAATTAAACCTTCGCTTTTTTAAAAACGGAGTAATAATATTGTTTGTTTTTTTTTCGTCAAATTTTCTTTTCTTTGAGCTTAGTAATTTAAGTTTATGGATGAACTTCCTGATGATCCCATTGCTCTTTTCGGAGCATTTCTACACATTTCAGGTCAAACTTTTAACAGCAGAGGGTAATTTAAAATACGAAACGGAATGTAATCCATCGAATGGTTATTATATGATTCCGGTTTACAACAAAGCGGTCTATTCGATACGGGTATTCGCACCAGAGGGATGGTATTTCGGTAGGTTTTTATGATTATCTATGAAAATTTTGTGCAATGATCGGAAAATACAAAGTGGTACCTCATCTTTATTTATGCAAATATGTTGTGTAGTGTATCTTTTTTCTCGTCTAACTTTATTTCTATCTTCCTTCGGTAATTCCAATTAGTGAAGCAATGAAGTTTGGGTTTCAAAAATTTGTTTATGAAATCTTTCAAGATGGCCGATCAGTTTCGAATGGAGTTGTAAATATTTTAAGTTTATATTCGTTTCACAGCCGATCCGGTCTCATTTGATCGCTGGTCAAGCTATGGTTTCGGTTAGAGCATTGATGCGTTCTTGTTGGTTTTGTTATTTTTTTGTTGAGAACTTATGAGAAGGTTGTTGGGGATTGCAGCAGTTATTTGTTCATCTTAAACACAGCACTAGTTGTTTGCTTGTGATATGTGAGTGCCAAATGTTGCAATTTTTGAAGTGTTTCCTTATTGTTGGTCGAATTCGTTCATGATGCCATGTTTGAAATAAAGAAATGAATTAATAAATAAACAAATATATTTATTTATTTCCTTTAACCATATAGTAAAACGTTCTTCTGCGACGGCACAATATTGGAGGTATTTGACCCACCGATCGTATCGCCCATTTTCCTAATCCTTTCCGTCGTTTTAGTCGTCGCCAACTTTTGCTCTCAGTGTATACAATGAGAGCACTCCTTGTTCATCTTCGGGCATATTATTATTACCCTTTTGATTTATTCCCCACCGATTCACCCCACTTCTCGAAAGAGTTTATGTCTTAATTTGTCATTACGTTAAACTTTTGCAAATTTTTTTCTCCGGTCCTGCCTGTTTTAACGGGAAATTTCACTACCCGCTTCAACGGGAAATATTCACTGCCCGTTTTCAACGGGAAATATTCACTACCCGTTTCAACGGGAATACATTCACTACCCGTTTAACGGGAAATATTCACTACTCGTTTCAACGGAAGATATTCGCCATCCGTTTCAACGGAAAATATTCATTACCCGTTTCAACGAGAAATGTTCACTACCCATTTCAACGGGAAACATCCACTGCCCGTTTCATCGGAAAGTATTCACTTCCGTTTCGACGGGAAACATTCACTACCCGTTTGACGGGAAATATTCACTACCCGTTTGAACGGAAGATATTCGCCATCCGCTTCAACGGAAAATATTCATTACCCATTTCAACGGGAAACACCCACTACCCGTTTCATCGGCAAGTATTCATTACCCGTTTCAACGGGAAATATTTGCTACCCGTTTCAAGGGGAAATACTACCCGTTTAAACGGGAAATATCCGCTACCCTTTTCAACGGGAAACATCCACTCTCCCTTCTGCCTCTTCTAATTTTGAGTGAAAATCCACTGAAGCATACAACACAGATGAATCGACAATGATGGAACAACATTGCAGTTGGTTTGTATAAGTAGAAGCGGAGCTCTCAGTTCTTATATTTACCTACCGTTGATAAATGATCTCTTTACTTCCTATTTTCTTACGAATGAGAATGTTATTGAGTTTTACATCTGTTTGAAATCTTATCTCATTTATTTATTTACCCTATTGTCATTGTTTTATTTATATATTTAGTGATAGAAATAGATGGGAAATGTTTTATTTATTTATTTAGTAATAGAAATAGAAGGAACATAATGCAGTTACGTGACGTCCCCATACCGCAGGTGGAGTTTTCACCGATGATAAAGGCTAGTTAAATTGATGAATAACCGTCATATCAGTAGACAAAACAATTATTCAATATTGGAGAGAACCGCTCGTTGGGGGAAGTAATTGCGAATGTGGGAGATTATTCTAGACTTGCAGATACTGCTAGAAAAATAGTTTTTGCACTACTATATTAGTAAATAAGCAGATAGCGAATACGGCATGAACTCTCCTCGTAATAGTGCTGATGCTTGAATAGAGAGGATTCATTCGTATGAGCGGGTTCGTTGATTGTTTTGTATATAAGGCTAAATCGCGTATCATAGGATAGTTTTCGATGGTTTAAATTCGAAACACATCACTGCATCCTTTATAAGATGATGGAATCGTTGTGCATCGAAAAAATGCTTTTTGTTTAGATGCAGTTTGGACATTTTGATAAGGTTGTTATTTAGAAATGATGGGTGGATAGTAGAGCGATGAATAGTATTCAACGATCCGACTTTAATAACGTAGATTCTTTTGAAGGTTGTGATGCCGGTAGCAGTGAAGATAAGGTAGAATGAGATTAGAAATATTGGAAGCCTCATTGACAGCTTTATTGAAGTGCTAGGTAAAGGAAAAGCAATTAGAAATGAAGGCATTTGTTGGGGTTGTATGCCATGTAAGTAATGTAGTGAACAGAACTCGAAACACAGCACTCGATCCTTTATGTCTACAGAAAAGCACGAAATTGGGCATCTCTTTTTTCGGGTCTCATTCTGAAGTATTGGGCCATACATCTCCGATCCGATCCATCACGCCCTCCACTTGCATTCCTTTCCAACTTCTATCGCCTTCCCTCCTTTCATGATTAAACGCTGTGGGTTTACGGATGAGAGAATTCGCAACACTAAACTGAAGAAGTTTTTATATGAACCTGATTTTGCTCCTTTTTTATGAATGAATTTTGATGCCAGCAAAAGATGCGTCGCATCTAGACTTATATCGATGAGTTTGCATGTATGCTTCCTCTATGGCGTTTGTATGTTTGAGTAGTCCTCACTGCTCTTTCGCCCAGTATATGCTTTGGTCTGCGCCACTAGGAATGTTTGTGTTGAATGTGTTGGTAGAATTTTCGGAATATTCTCTACTAAAGTAAGCGTTGGTATTATAGAGCCGAGCTCGGTGGAGTTGAAGGTGGATGGTAAGAAAGATGCATGTTTCAAAGGTGATGACATCAATTTTGTGCTATCGGGATTTGCCGTTGAGGGTATACTAAGAAGTGGCGATGGTGGTGGTCCTGCTGGAGTGACGCTAACATTGAGTGCAGAGAATGGCACAGTTATTGCTAGAACAACGACTATCACCAATGGTCATTACAGTTTTCGTGCTCCTCCCGGCAAATATCTGGTTAGTTTCGAAACAATTTCATTGTTTATAAAATGTTTATACAAGTAAATGTTGGATATTTTAAGAAACAATGTTTTTCCTTTTTTTGTGAAATTTTTCATTGAGATTATAAGATGATGTTAAGGCAATCAGTGAGCTTAATCGGGCATAACCTATTCAGGTGTCAACAGCGGACGGAAGTACAGAATGTATAGAACGGGGAAAAGTGCCGGCCGAGGTTATCGCTTCGCCTATTCGCGTCTCACCTGACTTGAAGATTTCCGGTCATTTGATGAGCGTTGCTGTACATTCGAAAACTAAGCCATTGTCAGGTGTTCTGATATCGCTATATTCAAGGAGCCCCGTCAATGTTAGCTATTTTAGCCTATGGAATTTCAGGTGCTAAGGATGTTCAGGTGTTTGGCTTATGATTAGTCAGAGAGGAAGTGCAGAGGAGGAGGGGGAAGGAGAACAATTGTCCTGTTGATCGATGAAAACCATACATTTGCAGTAATATCCAGGCAGAATTCTGTTTACGTTGCTTTTATATGGCATCTCATCTCAGTCTCTTTCAACATTGTTAGGCTACCCACAGTCACATTTCCACAATTTTTGAATATAGATAGACCCAGCCCGATATAGAACATAGGTAGGCCAAGAGTAGGCACATAGAACACTCTAGGCTCTCTATGCCATAGCGAAGATATCGAGCATTGTGAAGATTCAAACAGCTACGAAGTGAAGCCAACGCTTGACATCTTTTATAAAAAAGATATTTCTTTTATATGCCGAACGTTTCGGATGCTGAAGCTTGACCTGGATCCCCTTTTGTTTATCATACCCTCCCATGAACTTCTTTTGAAAACCATGTTTCTATCCCCGTCGTGTTTTTCCGTAGAGATATTCCACTTTCAATTTTCTTTTACATGCAAAGAAATCTTCCCACTTTCCTATCGTTGTTCATTTTTTATGTTCCCACTTTTATTTTCTCGGCGGATTGCAATTTCCTGCGGCGATCGGCTTATGAATAATCACTGCTGCAGTTCCACTTGCGAACGTGTTGTGTGAGTTTATGTGTATAGAGGGGGAGGGTGACAAGTAGGGGGAGATTGCTTTCTTATGTGATTGTAATTCATTTAGGCTATTTTTGCAATTTAGAATTATATTTTTTATTCTATTTTATGCATACTAAATTGCAGATAACATTTTTTTTTTGCGCAGGTGATATTAAATCGTAGTAATTTTAATGCAATAGCAAAAGTGAGTTGCATAATGTCCGCTTATTTCGTGGTGATTTCTCGTTATTTTTTCATATTCGTTTAGCTTTGTGCCATATTCGAAAATCTATCAGTGAATAATATCAGCTGATACTTGTAAAAGTAACTTTCAATCGAATGTGGCATTCTAGCAATCCCTATAGCATTCTCATTTGTGAACGTATAGGATGTGATCATATTTTAACACTAATTGACTATTTCATCTCATTGAGAAAATTTATAATATTATCCACAGAACGAAGGGAGATTTCTTTGCTAGAGTTGTCTACATGTTGGATGTATTGTGCTTAGTACTTCATGTCTCTTTATTCTGCATTTTGTTTGACAACACTTCAGTTATGCAAGTAATATTAAATGCTTTTGTCAACATCGCATTCTTGCATAGAACGATGGCACCTCAGTTGGAACGAAGCTGAGCAGGTGCCCCACCTTGCGTTCGCACCACTACCCGTACTCTGCATCCTCTTCAAGCGAATGCTAACGCTCATCATAAAAACTCGAGAACTTGTAATGGAAACATGCAACTTTTTTCCCTCATTCAGCTGTTCCCCCGCTTCGACAGGGCTGAAATTTTGCATGAGGCATATTTTGACGTTCTGAGTTGAAGGGTGGGAAAAACTGCATGCTTGTATTAAAAGTTCGAGTTTCTGCGATGGACGTTAGTATGCGCTTGCAGCGTGTGAAGTACGGTAGTGCTGCGTACGCAATGTGGAGCACGAGTTCAGCTCCGTTCGCGGTTCGGAACCGAGGTGCCATCGTTCTACACAGCAGTGACTATCAGCATTTCGCAAACCGATGTAGAAATTAATTAACTGCAAACTTATAGAATTTTGCCGAGATTATTATATAAACGAGTAGATTGACCTCATTCTCAACGATCTAAGTTATGGGAAACATGTTTGATGGCTGTAGATTTTACAGCTTCATTTTGAAGTATCGTCTATGAAGCAATATCTCTTCAACAAATTAGTCTGGAAGTTCGAACATATGTGAAATGCGTTACATCTCAGCCTAGTTATTTTCTTTAGACATTCATCGCATTGTTGAAGAGTGCCTTTTGAATGTTGAGTTCGTTTATCCTATGAAAGAATATTGTTTTTTGGCAGTTATTCACAAGTTGTTCTTAATCAACAAATGCTTTCTTTGAATAGTTTGTTTTTATGATATTATTAGTTTTGCATCGATAGAAATATCTGTTAATTTAATGTCTTAGGCTTCATTTACATTAATCAACATAAAGTCCAATATTAAAATATATTTTACTATTCAATAGATTTGAATCAATGGAATATGCAAATGAACTGCTACAATAATGCACAATTGATCTTTGCAAACGTATACACACAAATGCTCGATAAAATTGCTAAACGGTGTATATTTCAGCTATCATATTGTAAAGGAAAGCAACCGAATGGTAATTCATCTGAAGGCGTATCTGCTGAGGAAAAATTGATCTGCTCTCTAGAAACTGACTGCAATGGTATGGCATTGTTCGCATGTCTTCCACCGGGTAAATATTCGATAGTTCCTTCGTTGTCAACTTCTAATGTACGATTCACATTCTTGCCCAAAGTATACAACCTTCTAATGCAGTCCGCTCCAGCAAAGGTGAGCTGAATCTATTGTTTTGCTTTTTATTTCCTTTAGATATTCTTACATTTTCTTTTTATATAGGCTATAACTTGATGTAACGCTCATCATATCATCATGCTTATTTATGTGCACTCTTATATTTGTATTAATTCTGCATTTCTCAATAAAGCAGGCATTATATTCTATTTGCGAGCCATTTTCGATTACTTGTTATAAATTTTTGCATATTTTACCAAGAGATATTGCGCCTTGAAAGCCCATACGGCCTCTATGGCCCCATATTAGGATAGAAGTCGTACGAGTTACGTAATCACATAACAGTTGAGTAAGCTTCCAATATCAGTATATGAAACGACAGATTTCGACATGGTTGTTAGATGCCTTCAGGGAAGGGTGGAAAATTTAGGGAACGGCAGCACATATAACCTGGGACGAAAACGAAAGTATGCAGAAGTGAAGTAGCAACTCAAGCATCATCTTTGATGATTGTCTTTTGCTTGAACTTCTTTTATGAATATTTAACTGAGTTATTTAAGGTTAATTTCAATATGGAAGGATTCAGCAGTCGTGGTCGCGTTGTTTTGGGTGAAACTCCAGTGATAGATGCGCAGATTATCGTTAATGGGCAATCGAGAGCACACTCTGATGCAAGTGGATGGTCAGATTTGTGGTATTTTATTGCATAGAATATG
The DNA here is from genome assembly GCA_006503575.1 of Baylisascaris schroederi. NCBI lineage: Eukaryota > Metazoa > Nematoda > Chromadorea > Rhabditida > Ascarididae > Baylisascaris > Baylisascaris schroederi. Next base: position 758,256 of record QEWY01003171.1, read on the forward strand.
CTTATTTGCACTTAATTTTCATTTCTTTTGGAACTCGCATCCTTCTCACTTTTGCTTGTTTCATTATTTCCCACTTTTGAAATGTATGTGGCGGAAAGCCGTCGGCTGTTTTTCTTGTTCATCACAAATGTATTAGAATGAATTATATCGAATGTGTACGTTATTTGGATAGCTGGCCGATACGATAAGAGAGCCTTTATCATGCAGGTGGGGCATGTTGAGAGCTGTAAATGGCAAAGGTGTTAACGTAGAGGGCAAGAAAGAGGTAGACCATTTCCTTTCTTGTTTTTTTTTAAAACTTATCTTTGACAGTATAATGATTAAGCTGCTAAGTAAAGAGAACGGCGAAGGGAATTGAGAGTCTCCCTTCACTTATTCATGGAGTGGACGAGCAGTTTTTTTTTTTCATTTGTTGTTTATTTTTTGCGTTCTAACTGTCTTTGTCCTTGTATTCATGTTTTATATTGTTTATTTTCTTTACTTTTTTTCTAAAATTTTGAATGTTTGTATTACATTATACATGTTTTGCTCGGTATTAAGAGGTGCTTTTATTGTACGTGAATATAGTTTGATGCGTGAGATGTATGTTTACAGGTATGCTTTGGATGGTCTACAGGAAGAAGAGTATTCAATAACGGCGAAGAAGGATCATTTTGAGTTCGATGTGGTCAACGTCAGATTGAGTGCAGCTAAGGCGGAAATCGGTGATATAATTGCTAAAAAGTATTCATTCTCTCTTTCTTTTGGAGGAACAACTTGAGGATCCTTCGTTTTTACGATATGCGTTTCAGTCATAAGGTCGTGACTGTAACTGAATTTGCGCATTTGATCTGGATGCCGTATCACAAAGTGTTGGAGTCTAATGTAGTACTGTAAGTAAAGGTTGAGAGGACATAGAGAATAGGTGGCTTTATGCGGATATCAAAAAATTGGAGTTCGATTTGATGTTGTTCACCGCATCTTTCATTGCCGTATTTTTCTACTCGATAATTGAACGGCTTCTAAATGCTTTCTGATTTTATAAACCGCTGTGACTTTAAAACCATAAGACTTCAATAATGATTCATAAACTTAATTTTGAGGCATAAAGTCATTCAAAAAAATTTGAACCATAGATAAGTGAAAATAAATAAATCGTAAGATCCAGAGATAAAATGTCATCCCGCACTTGAATTTCTGAAATTTTTTAAAGTTTCATATATGTGCTCTCGATGCGATCCAGAAAACACTCGATGACCTCATGTCCTGCACGTAAAAGCGTTCAGGAAATTTTGAACACCGAGTAATATAGCTAGCTGTTACCATTCCACAAATCTACTTACTTAAGATGTTCGAATCAGATGACTTCCCATTTCAAAGCATTCTGATTGGTCTTCACGTCTGATTGATACCCTCAAGAATATGTCATAGATTACGATTGTATGCGATTCTTCAATGCGTATACTCATTTTCTCACTCAAAATTCACCACTAGATGATTTATGCACGCTGAATTGTAACATCTTGGTGATATTTTGTTTTAATAATCTGTTGCCACTGCTGCCACACATATGAGGTTTTCCTGACAGAATGGAAATGGATACGTGTGGACAGGCTTCGTTTGAAATAAAAACAAATAAGTGACGCTTTTATCAGAGTTTGATGGTTGGGTTTCCTATGGGAATATTTTCGCCTTCCAATGCTATATTTCATCGTTCCCGGCAACATATTTACTTGTTTAGGTGGGAACTGATGTTGCTGTATTTTTTTAACAGAGTTGAATTATGCGGTTATGTGGAAATGGAGGGTGACACGAATCGTGCGATGGTAATCTTCATAACGAACAAAAACACGAATGACCCACAATCGGCGAGGAGTGATACGAATGGACGATTCTGTAAGATGCTACCTCCCCAGGAATACATCGTCTCGGTTAGTTTATAAAATTAGCTTCGAATTTTGTTTTATGAAGTCAATGCATCTTTTATTGAATGAATTGATGTAGGCAGTACTTGAGCTTGCAGTCTTTAGCATCCATGTAAGTTGAGCTCATCTTTTTCAGTACATTTGTCGTCGAACGTTGATGCCCTTGACTTACGATCTGCTTCTTAAACCGTTCGAATAACTGGAATTATTGGATAAAGAGATGAAAATTCTTCAAGGAGAGTACTGCATATTAGCAACTTATGTTTGAGGCTGTGTTGATAGTGACATTCAGATAGGGACGTTTATGTACTCCTTCTGTACTTGGTTATAGACCTGCTTGCAACCATTCAGACGGTGCGGTTTAATAGGTACCAATTGTGGTGAATGCTGTTAATTTCGCCTCTGAGCGGAGATGATGGGTAATTAAGTTCATTCCATCAAGCTTTTTGTGTCATTAACGTATTGTATTTGATGATTGGTTTCTGCTTTCTTTATTGTTCTGTAAAACTACGTCAGCGAGGATCGAAAAGATAGGTGGGTGTTGCTTTGTTGAACTTTTTGGATAGAAGTGGTATTTTTTAAGGGGAGTTTGAGCTCGGGCTGCCGATGTCATTCTGATGAAATCGTATGAACTCTAAAACAGTAGTAGTTTGGAGTCGCTGCGGTTGCTCGGTAATAGAGAATCTCATAGTCTTTATACGTATTCAGCCGTCGAACGAAGCTGGTATCGTGATGACACCAAAACAACGTGAGGTCGACTTATCTATGAGTCCCGTCTTGAATGTTCTCTTCACTCAGTTTAAAGCCAATATCCTTGCCAAAGTTGTTTGCTTAGGTTTGTTACGTTTTCCACTTTTCCTCTTCTTTCGTTGATTTCTATCTTCATCTGTTTGAGGAAAGGCTTGGATTGTTTTTAGTGTGGAATTATAACATTGATCAATAGGAAATTGATCATATTGGATTACCTCGGAGCAAACCTTTGCAAGTGGCACTGCGTATAAGTAGTCTTCGAATTATCTGTTTATGAGTTGTCCACATCGTGACCAATAAAGTGCGTTCAGGAACTATTGTATGTTGCTTATCGCACTCTCCGTTTAGATGGGCAAGGTGGCTACACTGCCATTCACCAAGCCTGTACGGACATTCCACTTTTGTTTTGTGAGTTGAGAATTCTTCGCCCCCTCCCCTCTCACCCCCTTCCCCCCCCTGTCCAACTCCGCCAGCCTTCCCTTCTGTGCGTACATAATAGCTTTGCGTCTCTTCGAAGTGAAGAGTCGAATTGCAGATCGATGCGATGCTTTGAAAGTGGAATTGTGGAATGGCGACGAAATGATAAGAAGCGTCGAAGGGGTGGAGCAGTTTCGTTTTGTAAGCGTACCACCTGATAGCTACACTTGTAAGTTGGTGGTCCATTTTGAGCACAATATAAGTTTATGTATCTTTATATGCGCGCAGGTCTAAGAGAATCGAGGGTCTCCGAAGTGGTTACTTCCAATCGAAAAATCAGTACGGCCGATTGTTCACTCACTTGGATGATGGAGGATTTGGCATTAATCTTACTTGATAGTTATGGAAATTTAATGACCTTCATCGAAACGAGGGGTCGTTGTGTTCATAATGCCCTCTCATAAGTCTAATTTTTCTAATATTTGTGGCCTTGATGCCTGACATCGCTAAAAACATCGTCACAGTAGTAAACTGGTGGCTTAGGGTGGTATTAATATATGAAGTTAGAGTAATATGATAGTTTATGCTGCATACATTCTCGATGATTGCATGTTAAGTTATATGAGGATTGCAGTGAAAGTTGTGGACGGAGGACGTTTCTGCTGGGAGAAAGCAGAAATCAGAATAGCTATCGAACGCACTGATGTGAACAACGTGATGTTCAGACAAAATGGGTATCGCGCTACCGTACGTCTCTCACATCCTGCCAAAATGGTATACATTATTGAGCCGTATCATATTTATATTGGATAGTAGCTTGATTACTGCTTCTATGAAAGAGTTATTAGATTGTTAAGTGATAACCTTAACAACTCGCAGTCATAGAATTGATGCTTATATCCCCGATATTGAGGTGACAACCTTTATCAGTGAATTCATTTTGTTCTTTTTGTCACCGAATGAGTTATGCCGATCATAAATCACCACATTTGGGCTGGCATTATTTACATATGCAAAGCTACTTTGTGAGAAGACTTTAGTCCCCGGTAATCAGAGGTTAGATTAAATGTGAATTTTTTTGAAGCGGTTAGTGCATTTGAAGACAGAATTTTTCAAATATTGGGAAATGGCGTGGTATATAATTTAGTTAATACGGTCTGAATTTACAGTACTCAAATATTACAGCTCATTCATCCTATTAATATTGAAAGCCTACAGTTTGCAAATGTAACAGATTATCAATAAAGCAAAGGATCAGCTTCTGTTTGGCAATACAACACCTTATTGAGGAAAATTGGAAGGTGGATAGTGCAGATGTCTTAATACCATATTACAATAATTTGAGTGCTTCGATGGTAATATATACTGGTCACATTTAAATTTAATAAATACCCGTGCTTGTTTGTTTAAGTTGGTATAGAGAAATCGAAGGTCTATCTTATTGGAGGAAGTTACATGTTTATAGAAGTGGCATCTCTCGGAGAAGAAGCAGTTGGGAGGAGCGATGGACCTTGAGTCGGGTACATCGAATTTCTGCGTTCCACTCGCCGGTATTTATTCGTTATCATTCGAGGCATGCCACGTGTTTGATCATACCGTTTATGAGATTTCTGTGCCACAAGAATCTCCACTAACGGCGACTGCTGTCAGTTTCTTAACGACTGCTAAAATTATTGCGAAAAGCTCCTCAGCAGTGGCACCCGATTTTGCTTTGCTCCTGAAGAGTGCTTCTGATGAACGAACAATTGCGGTACGTATTGTTTATCTTAGTTGTATTGTGATGGTAATATTTCGTTCAGGTGGGACATGAAGACAAACATAGATAAAGGTGCAAATCTTGAGTTCATTATGATTAAATGAATCGTCTATATAATTTCTTGTGCGTGAAGTACCCATAGTATGTTTAGAATCGCAAATTTTGCGAAATATAAGGGTGAATATGTTGTATTGATGATGTTCTTTAGGAATTGTGCGTTTGGTTTGAAGGTAGACGTTGCGAAACTTTGTCAGATTTAATTGCTCTTTATAGACATTATCCTAGTCGTTCAAACTTCATGTGTTTCACCATCCCTCCATTGATGGCGCAGATGCAAACAGCTTCCGCCATGATATAAGATATGTTTCCATGGGCATCCTATGAAATCCTAGTATGGTCAAATGAGGCGGTTTAATATTGGCCATGCATATGTATAATATTTACTTGTGATATATTACAAGAATATTACATGTTACGTTTACAGGTTACAGTATTAAATATTACATATATTATAAAAGTATATTACGTGAATACCGTATGAAATATTACTAGTAAAATGGTTAAATGGCGCTTATTTATGTCGGTCATTGTATAGTAATGATTAAAAGAAAAGCAACGTTATCTGTTGCTTTCGTTATATTTTTGTTTTGCACATAAAGCGTTCATAAATGAAGTGGGCCACATTGTTTTGATGTGGACAATGAGCTGTTCTTTGCAGGCTTCACCGTCATCTGATGGTGACTTCGCGTTCGAATTCTATATTTTTGCATCGGATATTGGGTCTACGATTACGATTATTCCAAAATCTTCAACATATCTCTTCACTCCAACTTCACATGTCTTTCAGTTTGATGGTGAGATTTGTCTATCATACTAATATTCGACAGAAAAAATGCATAGTAATCTTCCCGTTCGTTATGGTAAGGTTTATACGATGCCTTCGAAATGTGATTGAATATTTTCGCCCTTTCCACATAGAATTGTAGCCAATTGCTGTTCTGCTATCCTTTCATATGAAATTGGAGTAGATTATGAGGCTTAATTTTGTCGCTAATTGACATCGTGTTTGATGCCTCCAAGGTAAAACGGCGTGGCAGTAAATCTTCATATTGAAAATGATTGGCAGAATGGCTGCAGTACTCAGGTATATATTTATGATTAATGGTGATCATTGAATACACTTGTTTAGCAATGAACGAAGTCATTGCATTCTATAAACGAAATCCGAGGAAGTGATTTTAACATCGCATTTATCGTTTTTGTTGGTTATTTTTGAGTGGAATTGTTTTAGGTGAATGTCATCCGAATGTGGCATCTTTTATAGCCGACAGGGGTGTATTTCTTGAGGGATTTGTGACGCCACCATTGGAGGGCGTTGAGATTCGCTCATCTCATAAGACAGATCCCAACTTGCTGCTGAGGACTGTTACCGATAGTGAGGGCCGATTCAAGTAAGTTTTTACTTCCGAGCGTTAACTATAAGAATGATATGCGCTCTTATACTTCCGCCAAATAAATTTGATAGGGGTGTGTCTTTCTGAACTCAGTTTCCTCCGGCATCGTATTAGGTCAGTTCGTTTATTGACCGTCTAGAATATTCCCCTCTTCATGAGCGGCGAATGTGGGATGGTTAGAGCGTTTACTTTTGCTTTACACGATTTGGAGTCTAAGTGATGCTTTTTCGAGGATAGTGTTAAGCAACCTGAAAATATTCCTCAGGGACATTCGAATAGCCTTTCGAATACATATCCATATTGTTCTCAGGAATCGGTTTCGAGTCATCAAATTTTCTCTCACAACGCTGTTGTAGGTGTCACTCTTGGTTAAGTGAATTTTTGCATTTTCTCTTTTATTGGAACGTTCACTGCAGACAGTATCACGAACTCTTCAAGAAAACAACCAACATCGATGCATTCCGGAAGGTCTGTTATCCTACAGAATGCATAAAATTCTAAACTTGTGGTATGCGTCATGCATGCTTCAGTAAGAAGCAGCATTGTTCGACCCACAGTGAGAATGCGACAGCGCACAATATATACCTCTGTAAATATAATGCGTAACTTGAGCAGCGTAGAACTTTAGTAACTATGTAATTGGCATTCTGTTCGGATGGAAAGATGGATTTCAGGATGGGTCCGGTGCGGAACGTTGCTGATTTTGAATTATTGGCAGAGAAGGAGGGATACAAATTCGAGAAGGGTGAGAAGCTTGGTGTTTTGCACGCTGTGAAACTATCACAATTGCGCATTGCATTGATGGATGCAGACTCTGCCGAACCTCTCTCAAGGGTTCTGTTATCGTTGAGTGGCGTTGATAGCTATCGTTCAAACAGTCTTATTGATGAAAGTGGTAGGATCAACTTCGTTGGATTGGTAAGTTGTAACGAACAAATCAATTGAAATGGTAGATTGCACCTATGAAGGAGAGTAGTCATACACAGATTCTCTTACAGTTGAAATTTGCTACAATTTCTCGTTTTCGATCCTCGTGCTCCTACCGACTAAGGTTTGCCTAAATTACATGGGCTGTACGCGATTGGTGACATATTTAAGTTTCCTACATTTATAATACATTTTTAAGTTTGCTGTTTTTGCTTCTTGTTAACGAGTGATCTATTATGATGAGATGAGTTCTTATGATCCCTGTGATTGTGGTATTCCTCATTTCGTCCAGTAAGTTCAATTCCTCACACTTGTATTGATGTTGATGTTGATCTCCCTCTGTATGGATTATGGTTTGCCTTAGGGGCCGTATCCGCGGACACAACTAGGTTGTGGTCTTGCTTGCTAATCAAGTGTGTGTTTTTTATCATCTTGTATTTGTTGTTGCTCGTAGTAAACGAGCTTCACTACTTCATTGAGGTTCTCCACACTCTATAAACGATTGCGCATCTTCGATCTCAATAAAATTTACCAAATAATTGGATAATGGATTTGTTGCAGAAACCAGGCGAATATTTTGTACGACCAATTCTTCAAGAGTATCGTTTTGAACCGCCAACGTTGACGCTGAACGTCAAAGAGGGTGAGATCGAGTCAGCTACACTTAAAGGACGAAGATTTGCTTATAGGTGCATATCATTTGTCTCTCTTCTTTGGTTAAGTTTGTAGATGCTGTACCCATTGCAGGGGCATGCCTTCCTTAGGGGATGCGGACTTCCAATCTCAAATGAAAAGCATTCTCCGAAAGGTAGAGCTGTAATCTCGTTCGCTTTACTTGCTCTTCTTAGTGAAGCTACTAACCCCATCAAGTCGTCGGTCTTCCCTTTCTTATTGCCACCGCGATTCCCTTTATCCTTCACCATCCCTTATTGCCATTCACTCTCCATACTTTTTCAGCTTGTGGTGCGAAACTAGCAGATCGCAAACAAGCATATCCACGCTTTTTCATTGCTTCACAGTTATTTGTATAGCAGAGCTTTAGATCAGTTTAGAGCATATGAAAAACTGAAAGGGAAATCCAGCATGGAAATACCGAAGTTTGGAGGAACAATTGGGATTAGGGATCTACCACTGCCTCAGTTTTTTTGGAAGAAGCCTCGTCCATTCCCTCTGGCCTTATTCATCTTCCACTGTTTCTTGTTCAGGAGGATGAAAGCAAGCCAAGAAAATGAGTTGGATAGTTGTTTACATTCACGAAAAAACTTAAAAGCTATGCGTTGAAGGGAATCAAACCTGTCGATACAGATGTTTTCGAAGATAAATGACTGCGATAACGCATCTGATTGTGGTTAAGTGCGCAGAATTTTGCAGAGAATGGCGGCAGGTCTACTGTGGCCATCCTCATGTTGGTGAGGTCTCAGAAGGGATCGAATCTCTCATCTTAAAGCTTCAAGTTTTTTCCTGTCCGATGAATCGTAAATTTTAAGACGCCGTGGATGACTTCGTCGTTGTTGCATCACTTCGTAGTACCCTGGTACAGCACTCATTCGGTATGCGATCCCTTTAAAACTTGAAGCATAAAGGCACCTGTTCTTGAAGATATACTTGCAGTGCTTAGGTATTTCACGAATTGCAGTGTATTTGGACGAGTCACGCATCTAGCTGGTCAGCCGGTAGAGTCGGCTGTGGTGGAGGCAGTATCCGAGCAATGCAGTCAACTACAAGAGGAGGACAGCACTTCCGAGCAGGGAACCTATCGCGTCCGTGGTCTTCATCCCAAATGTCTTTATCGCCTTACGCTGAAGACAAGTGACGGTCGACGTATACAGTCCTATCCAACGCATTATGATGTAATGGTAAGTATTAGGTTATTTCAATGTGATAATCTTTTAACAGTGGCCGCTTGATATTCAGCAGTCATTCTCATAACCAGCAAGGAATTGGCGGCTGTTCGTGAAGGAAGAGAACAAGCTCGATGTGATCTTCGGTTGAGTTGTTTGAAGGAAATTCCAAGTAGCATTTTGATGGTCTTTTTCCCTCAGCGGTTAGAAGCATGCAATGTGTACAAGTCGGAGCTTGAAAGACCACTTCTATGTCCTTTGAATACCCCGCAAGGTCTTTGATTGTTCTTTCTCATTTCCTGCAGAATTTTTGATTAATCTTTTCTTTTCCTACAAGATTTTTCGGGTTTCTGATCATTTTCTTCCTTTCCTGCAAATTTTTTAGGGTTTTTGTTTGTTCTTTTTTCTCCGACAGTTTTGATTATCCTTTTCCTTTCGTGAATAGTTTTCCATCATTTCTTGATTGTTCGGTTACGTTCATCATTTATTAATTTCATTTGCTTAATTGGTCAATGTTTAAAGAATAACATAAACTTAGCCAATGTTGCAGGTAACTGGACAGGATATAAGAGATGTGAATTTCGTTCTCATCCATATTGAGAGGCACTTAGAGGTGGTGGGCGAGCTGAATTTCATAAACACCAAATTGCCTTCACAATATAAAATAGGTCTCTATAAAGGCGATTCGGTGGTGCAGCAAGTGATCGTCAACTCACCTTCTTCGATGTTCTTTTTCACCAAATTGCCGATCGATTATACGGTATTGGCGTTATGGTTATTGAGTTAACTTTTTTAATTGCCGTTTGCTTAGGCCTGTTCATATTCCGCTTTAAAGATATTTCCTTCTGGTTGCAGCATTTCTTATTTAGAAGCCTTTTTATGACATTTCCTAAATGTTCATAAAAGCGGAAATGATAAATCCTAAAACCCATAGTCTACTTCTTGTGAGAAGTTCCAAATTGCAATTCACTTTGGTAACTTGCGATCGAGTTATGAATGTAGTAATTAGCGAAGACTCGCACAATCCGAAATATTAACAACGAATAGTTGCTACATTGGCGGTATGTAATTGTAACTAACAAACTTATGCAATCGGAATCAGCTTCTAATCAAATATTTTCGTTTTGGTGAAGACGCGTGAATTCGAATTTTTTGGCATGTGAAAGTGCCTGTCATTTCAGTCTTATTGTATTTTCTTGTCGGTTTTATTTAAATGTAACAAAGCGTAAGCGTTTTTTAGGAGTATGCAGTTCGATTTGAGGGCGCTCACGGATTCGCTGGGCACAAATACGATTCTTCGGAAGCTTCATTTATAGCCAATGATTCTTTCACAGCGATCAAACTTGTCGTCAAACCTCAAGTATGTTTCCTCTACGTCCTCTCCTTATCCGGATTCAGTTTCATGGCAATAAAGCATCGTCTTAAATTATTCGTATGTCATGGGATTTGAAACGTTTCAAGGCTTCTCAGTCAATAATTACTGCTCATCTTCTTGAAATGATGGCATCTTTCAAATAGAGCGTCTTATTTATTCTCCAGTAAATGAATCTTTGTAGCGCCCACTTTGAAGCAGTGATCTTAACACGCTTTAGTTGACGGCTCTTAAAGACGGTTTGTATGTGATGTCTGTAACGAAATGTAAGACGGCTCATAAATGAAACGGAGATATATTTTATTTAACAAAAAAAAATCATATATATTTGATTTAAAAACTTCACATGAATGCGACGCGAGGAGAAGAATAGTTATGTACTGGTTAGAGATGACATTATTGATTAATATTTAAGATTTGGTGATTGATGTTTAGATAGATTGCTTGCTTGTTCTATCACTCTTTTCATTTCGTTGAAATATGGCTAGTTCAACATAGTAAAGATTGTCTAGGAAGGTAGATGAAATCGATGCGACGCATTTCTCGTGAATAGAACATTACTAACACTTTGACTATATTTTTAATTTCCTAAGCTCATTTAGTACGGTATAATTGGTTATTTATTTATTTATTTATTTATTTAAAATGTTTATTTTAGAGGAAATCTTCTGAGGTGGAAATTTCTGGTGGAAGTTATTTTGCATTGCCCTTCTTTTTATTCATCGCCTTCCTATTCTTCAATCATCAAAAGGTAATTGGAATTTCTTACTTTTGTGCAGACAATCACTACCTAAAGATTATTAGTTTATAAGGTTTAGGGGTGATAATTGTATTTCTTTCGCCTGAGCCAGAGGTTTTTTGGAGAGGATAGTCTTTTATCTTTGACGGGACGGACAATAGAAAGGTTGATTAGAGATTCGACGCTTCTCAGAATTTCCATCGAACAGTTTTTGATTAATATTTACACCATTTAGTTTGTTTGCATCACGTTTCTCGGCCTTGTTTCATTCTTCTTAGAAGGACAAAAATGAATTGAAAATTTTGTTAAAGGATTTACGTTCAAGCCGTAACAATGTTGATGAGATTTCGCGGCTGTAGAACAAACAGGTTTGTAGTATGAGCGGCGTTGCATATTACTATGGACGATAAACAGGTAGGGAGAGGGGAGAGGTTTATTACAGATTCGACAGATTTTTAAAGAACCATTCGCCTTATATCACCACATGTTTTCCAATTTTAACAATTGACGATGAGGCAGGGGTAGCTAAAACTCTAGGATTCACCGCATAACCCTCGCATCCGCATATTTTTTGGCTTGCGTTAATCATTTGGTGGGTTGTAGCCTGCCTATAAGATGTTGGAACAGGTCTCACTCTCGCTATGAAATACGCCAGTAAACCAAATTTTATTTATTTTTGTTCTTTTTTAATGTGAAATGTGGCCATTCACCATGCAGTTTATGTTCTTTTCAATGAAATCCGTTTATAAACACTTCTTGACTTAGGAGTTTGGGCATAGTTGATCCGCTTATTGGTTCAAAGTTTGATCTCTTCGAGGAGATGGAGGCAATATTGCTGTATAGACATAGAGCGCGCGCCTTTTTGCGTTGTAACCAGTTGTATGCAAGAATGCGCTTTTTAGGCTCTTGCAATAGCCGAATCGACCATTTTACGAGTTTCAAACTTCACAGCTCCACGGCGGAGTCCAACACCACCTGGCGAGCATCCAGATTCAATACGAAAGCGACAAAAACCGAAAAAAGCCTAACTTTCTGGCTTGCTAGATCCGTGATGTTTCGAATGTCTTGAGAGGATTCTGGCAGAAAAGACAGTGACTCGTAGGGCAATGAAGTTTTAGTCTCTTTTGAACGCTTTAAAATTTGACATCACTTCGAAATCTCTGTTGTTAGTTGTTTTTGATGTATTCTTTCTCATGCTCAGTTAAGGTGAAATTAAGTCTGCTCCTAAGTCCTCTTCACCTATAAATCTCCGTTAACGTTCGAAGACTGTTATAATCAAGATCCTTGTCTTAAAAAATTGCAAGATTAATCAGTGCTTCAAATTTCAGTTACTACAAAATTTACGAATGCAAGGATTTTGCAATACTTCAAATATATATAGACAGATAGATAGATAGGGTAGATAGACAGATGGGTAGATAGATGGGTAGACAGACATATAGATGGATAGATAGAGAGAGAAAAAAAATGTATATATTAGAAGAGTGAAGTGGTATTCAACAGTTGTTCGATGTTTGAAGTGTTCTCGTGTTGTGCCCATCTCCATATCGCTAAACATCTTTTGCGTGGTTTAAGTTATTGATTTTTTGATTGATTGAAGATGTATTGCACGTCGGCGTTTTATTATTTAAAATGTGCGAATATCCACTGAGTTGTTTCGCAAAAGATTCCTTTATCTATTATCTCATATTATCAAGAATTTATTATTTTGGCAAATATTATTACTGCTCTGAAAATGTTGCATTGAAATGTTTCATAAAAGAAAGCTTCTTAAGTTGCTCATAGGTGACCACTCTAATGGAGGTGGGGGGGGGGGAGGAGGGGATTACTGCAATAGGTGCTCCAAGTTGTGCGTTTATATTTGTTTATTCTTTATTATTTCAATAAAATCTGAAGATTTCAAACAAACATATCAGCCAAGTTCGTTCTATAGTTTTGAAACTAAAACAAGTAACAAAACGAGCTTTTTATTCATTTTCTCTTTCAAGTGGATAAAGTTTGTTGCAGAATATTGGTATGAGTAGATAGCTATACTCGTCGAATATCAATTTACGACTATGGTTCTTAGATATGAGGGAGGAGAAAAACAAGCTGAACAAATGTCGCAAAATGTTGCAACTATACATTATGTCCAAAATTCAATTTCTAGTCTTTTTCTTGACACATCGAAGCTGTGAGACTGCAAATCGACGTATAGATTTTCAGCGGGATTCCTCACTCTTCTACGGCGTAAGCATCCAAGTTGTGTTTGCGCTACTTTATGCAGTCTGGTTTTTTGAATTTCGCGGGCTATTCGGCGCGCGAAATCGTTGATTCGAATCGCATTGGCACGATTTGCGCTTGGCTTCCAGTATGGAGTGTCAGTGGTACTCGGGTAGGTGTGGGTGGGGGTGAAGGCTGCGAGGGGGAGGAGGGGGTTAGTTAGGTGTTTGTTGGCAGATTGAAGTAGTTGGTTGTGATGGGTATCGCTGTTTATGGTTACGATGTTTTTGATTAATATGTTTTGTACACTGTATCTATCGTTGCGTTGAATATTGCTATATGACGTCACTTTAAAACTCGATATTTTCGTTGAGGATGCACTGATAACAATACATTTTGCTTAGCGTGCTCAGCGCTTTCAAGGCCCGACCATAATTTTATACGAAGAGCTTTAGCGTTTCATTTCATGTGAACCACGGCATAAACAGTGCTTGCTCTTCCCCCTAAAATGGTTCTTCTTCCGGTCTTCTGGATTCATGTCCCATCGACATTCAAACGAGTATTGGCGCGTCACGCATCGGCCGCTAGGGAGGATGAAGGCGAATGCCTTGCTCTGTGAAGCTTTAAGCTCTTCCCTCTTAAGGATCGATCTTCGCCACACACCCCATCCATGCTCGTACGTAAAGCAGGATAGGAATTTGCCTGTATCTGCTGGCCTCACTCGACAAAAACAAGGCACAATGTCTTCGGTGGGTGATGCGGAAGTCTCTATGGAAATCACTTTCCCAAGGGCCGGGTGAGCTAAATTGTATTCTGCCGATGAAACGATTTGAACAACCATGTCGTTTTGAACAACCATGTCGTTCTCGCCGACTCATATTGTCATCCTTTGCATAGTTCTGTGCTCATGTCATGTCATCTATTGCGCCTCCAAATTTTTTTCTTTACTGATGCGACAATGTGTGTCGGTGACGATGCATTCATCTGCATCTGTTCCTTCAATTTTTGACCTCTCTTCCAACTTCAACAACTTGAATTTTCTAAATTCCAGGAAAGTTGCGCTTAGAAAGGATTGGTTGAGTCTGAGCCAAAACCTGACCAGGTTTAACTCGGTTTCATTTTCGGCCGTGGCTGCAACCGAAGCCGAATACCATCTCCATCTAGTGCCACAAAAGAAAACTTGTGAGTTGACAGTAATTGTGTTAGCACTCCCGCTCGATATCACTGCCGACTGGACTAAGCTTTAAGTTTTCAAAATCTCAGATAGATTGTTATCGTGGTGACTAAACAACCCCAAGGGCGCATGATCGACACGAAACCTTTTTGTATATATATATATATATATATATATATATATTCATGAACTTCATAATTCATAAACTCTTCAACTGAGTTCTCTTTCAAGTCATAGAGATTCTTAGATTGCGCATGATTACATACGAAAGTGCCTCATTGTTCACGAGCTAACAACTTAAGAGTGATGGAAAAAGGGATTAACGTCGAACTTTCCTGTGGAATATTTTGCCGATCTCGAAGTCAGCAATTTCAAACGATTTTATGTGTTTATTTCTATAGTGTTTAGAATATTATATTCGTTGCAGTAGTTTTTTATCGAAATGTCGTAATGGAAAAATGCATAAACTCTTCGTTGCTGCCATTCTGTAAATTTCGTGATCATCCTTAACATGAACGTTCTCAGTTATAAGCATCTAGTCATCATTATTCGATTCGTTATATTGCCAACTAGTTTTGATTGAACTGTGTGGCATATTCGCAAATAGCAAAAAATGGCATAAAAGGTAGCATTCGTTTCCAATGAATTCATGCCCAATGTTCTTTTTGCCAATATGATTTCACCTTATCTGGTTTTCGAGGCGTAAATTTTACTTTGACTAGTAAAAGAAATTTTGAGAAGTGACCTCTGTTTTTTTCTGAGAGATGTTTTTTAAAGGTTTTTATTGTTTATGATTTGCGTGAGTGTTGCTGATTTAGAGAATTTCGATCGCGGTAATACTTTTCTATAGAAATATAATCTGCGACAGCCACACGGTGCAGGTGGTCTTGTTTCGGCTCGATCGCTGTATAGGATATGTTCATAAGAGATGATTTTCGACAGCAGTTCTATGATGTCGTCAAAAAAGATGTAAGTTTTTGATTTATGAGCTCAATAAAGCGGACAGTTTAAGTTACTTTGATAAGTGGAAGTAAGTTTTGATGAATTTGCCTATCTCTCAGGTTTATATTGAAGACTTTCCAAGATTCACATCGAAATCATCAAAAGAAGTATATAGGAATAAATGTGCCTTCGACGCCCTCCAGGATACTTTTTCAGGACTTCTTTTAAGATTTTTTAACTCATTTGTTAAGGTGAATTAAGTTTCAGCATGTGCTTGTTCTCTCCAACAACGATGTCGATGCGCTTTGTGCCACAAGAATTCTTATGGTAATTTTTACTTGTTTATTTGTTCACTCATTGCTGCTAACCATTCAATATTTCATGATCATATGCGCGTTGCTTCGACCAGAAGTGATTAAATACTCCTCATTAGCTAATGGTCACGCATTCGAAAATGTTATGTGCCTAGCATTATAGGGAGGGATATGATTGTACAGCCCGATGCAAGGTGTAAGCAAAGTTTTAATTATGGTTAAGGATGGGAAGTTTTTTTATAAACTCAAGTATTGAAAGGCTTTTTTCACGATGGACTTTGACTAGGATAAAGTCAACTTCGACGTAACTGCCAACCCTTTCCATACACTGTTCGCTATGAACAAGAAATTTCTGTTTTTTAGAAACGTTCAGTGCATTTCGAAAAGTTTTTGGCAGGTGGGATCGTACAAGGAAGACAGATTGATCCCACAGAGAGCAATCAATGCACCTGAATGGTTGGACTATTGATTGATTAATTAGAATAATATTTTCAGCATTTATTTACTTGTGACGATGTGGCGTACTCGATGGTAGTGGTTAACGGATGGGATTCGTTGGTGAGAGCATTAGAGGAACATGCCGAACAGATACATACGGCAGTACTTATCAACTGTGGTAGTAATCGAGCACTAACGAACCTTGAACTCGCATCTGATATGACACTCTATGTTATCGATTCGCGGAGACCGTACGACCTTGACAATGTAAATCCTTCTTTATTACCCGTTAGCATTCTGGAATATTGCCACAGATCACTGATATGTTCTTTTATCGCTGAGACCTTCTTCTATTTGGCCTAGCCACTGGTTTATATGAATGGCCGCTATATTTAGGAGAATGGTGCTATTTCTTATTATTTTTGATGCTGTTTGAATGGATGGTAGGCCAATTGCACAAAACATTCATTCTCTGTCACCTTCACTTCCTGCTTTCTTAATAATGTTATTTTTGAGCAATCAGCAATAGTTTTGCTTCGATATATCTACTTTAAGAGCAGTTTGTTTTCCGTTGCATTCATATGTATAGGAGTAGGCATTCCCGTAAACTTTTTGTAAGTTATTTTTGTTCAGAATTCCGTACGCTGCATAACTCTTCACTTACTACTTTTACTTGCTGCTTACCCTGTAATGCTCGTAGTGTTCTGAATCTATGAACTGGATGCCTATGAATTGTCCTACAAAAAAATGATTGTATATATATATGTATATATATATGGTATTCCCATTCCATTCTATATCACTCGCCGAAGTTATATTTTGGAGATTTTCTCGCATGTAGAAGTATGTTTGTATATCCGAATTCCATTCATAAGATGCGTTTTATAGGTGTACGCGGAAGGAAATATACGGATATTAGCGAGCGGTATAGAGCTGGATGAATTGAAATGCCCAGAAGCAAAAGAACTCTTCGAGAGCGAGAATGAAAGCAGTGATGAAGGAGATGAGAAGAGAACACTCGAGGATATAGAGAGGCGTGCTATCAAGAGAACGCGAAGACAACAGTGGTATGCGAGACGGAACGATCTTCTCTGGGACTACTACGAGAATTCTTGGTACTCCATTTCGGTGAGGCTCAATACTTGATTACTTAATGAGTTTGTTGGGGTTGTTTATGAGAGTTTGTTCGGAGTTTATTCGTATGCGCAAGATGCGCCTTCAGTTTTATCAAATAACGTTTACTTTTGAATATGCATTTCGAGACTTTGGTAAAATTTTAACTGTTCGGAGGATGCATACTTTATTTATCGAATTGTTGCTCTTTATCAATACTCTAAAAAATAAAAAATCAACTTTCCAAGTTTGGTGACAGAGCCTTCATTGTATTATAATGACGGAAGTTCCATCAGGATTTCTGTCTAAAAAAGTAAAAAGGTTTTATTGGGGATTTTTGAGTGATGTGCAGTGCTGTGTCGATTGTGGATTCTCGTAAGGGACGTTTTTGAAGTAAAGGGAGGAGCAGAGAAGGTTCCACAATTGACCTGAATGATGCAAATTGCTATATGCTTCATATGAAGTCAAGTTATTTTTGTTTCTTGCTGATTCCGCACTTATACCTTATGTATGTAGCATTTTAACGTGCTTTCTAAAACAAAATCGATATCGATATTCAAATTGTATCATGGCAAGAAAATTGAAAAAAATGTTCGATCCCAAGGGGGTTTCTTTGCATAAGACGAATGGGGCGACGCAGTCAGAGGGATAATGTGCATCTTGAAATGCTTTAAAGTATCTGAAGATCATCTGTCTAGACGAGTATGGAAAGTATTTTTCCCCATTTCCATCCCTGATGGGAGATAGAGGTTTTGGGAATTTCAGGAACCAAGCCAGAATCAAGTGTCAACCGAGAGCTGGAAACATTTGAAAGCCTTTTGAAACGTTGAAGAAAAAGTATGTGAAAGGAAAAGGTTTTCAACCTTTTTTCATTCAGACGAGTGGGTCATCGGAGGTGATTTCCGGATCGTTGAATTTAGCCAGTGTACAGCACTATCATGAGTATACCTTCTACTTCGTTATGTAGAAAATCTTTTCTGGGAACTCCTAGTTGCCGTATTACAAAATTTGCCCAGAATCAATGAGCTATAAAATTTTTAATATTACGGAAGGGGAATGCCTAATGCAGGAGGCGAGTTCGACGAAGTTCACGCATGACCTTTAATGTTGAGCGATAAAGGTGGTATGAGATTTTAAGAGCGCAGTGCTAATGCTGGAAATTGCGCATTTGGTTGGCAAATCATCGGCGGAAACGATGTGGTGTGCGGTGGTCGGTTTGAACAGTCAATTCGTTGATCATCTTATCTCATTGGAGGCATACACAGCTGTATGCATCGATCGGTTACGTCCATTTATACGCCGATATTCGCCGAAGAATGTTAGCGCCATGAAGGGTGATGATATGTTGAGGATATCATTCGACAAAGAGTTCGTTGCTTCTTTATTGGCCTGTTATTCCGCACTATTAGTTTATTGATTGAAATTGTTGTTAAATTCGCTATAGTTTTCGTACGAGAGTACTTCCAGATGTTTGCGCGAACACTAGCGTTGAGCTCCCATACAACGAGTCGTACTCTTGGTCCCGAACTTCTACACTAATCGAAACTTTTGAGAACTTTATTATTGCTGAAAGTTGCGATTTATTTGCATGCCTAAAAATTAGGATAGTTATTGTCTGTTATAAAAAATTGTTGCTGAATGACTGCTTTCCTCGTTTTCTAGCTTTTGCTCGAAACTTCAGTTGATTTTTTTATTGGGAGATCAAGGCCCATGTTGATGCTCAAAAAAGAATTCCTGCATGCTTGTTGTAAAATTTTGAGGCTTTCGACTACCCAGTCGTTTTTTGAAGGTTCCCTCAAACCCATTAAGCACTGGTGGGACAATCTCAGGACAGGCTTCTTTAGATGGCTGATTTGTCGAGGAGTGTAAACTTAGAAGAAGCTGATCTACAAATAGCGTTATTAGATCGATGACCATCCTTAAGAGTTGTTTCTGCTGAGAATGTTCGCTTGCTAACTGAGTTTTTTTTTTTCACCAATCCTGTATTACAGCCTTAACTGATTTTCTTGCTCCTTTCATTGTTCTTCTGCCGTGGAGGAGAAGCCGGGTAAACTTCCGGAGAGATAGTCTGGAGTTATACATTATAAGTACTCACTTTTCCAGTTCTTAACTTAAATTTGCGTTTTGTGTGTGTTTGAGGGGGGGGGGGGGGGGGGGGGGGGGGGNGGGGAAGGGGAGAGGACCATGCAGAAATTCGAAGGAGAAAATGGTGTTGGCTGAAAGTAGACTCATCTATGACTCTGAGTATAGCAATCATAGGGAATGGAGTTGTGCTTTATAGTTTTTATTATGTTCGGGGAATTTTCTTCGTGAATAAGTCTTACATGTTGTGCTTTGGAAGTTGAGGTCAGCAATATCGATTGGAAGTTCATGCTCTGTCCTCAGAGAAACGTTTGTTTGCTTATCAATTGAATCAGTTTATGATACACTGAATTTAGGTTACTACTGCCTATGTATGCGCACTGGTCACTGTACAAGAGTATGATCACTGACGAGCATTTCGTTTGTCGTACGCAATTTTGGCAGCAGCGCGGTGACGCTAAAATGAGATCAATCCTTGCTACGCTTGGGTAATTTTTTTGGTTTTTTTCACATTTTTTTTTATCTTTAGGGAAAATTTTAGCATCAAATGCTAAAAGAGAGTGGAAGAATAATGAACGAAGAGGGGTAAATATATTGTTGTGTTGAGCGAAGCGTTTAACTGGATCCAAGCTGAAGCAATATATATTCTGTAGAATTCAAAAGCAAAGCGCATTGAGATTGGTTGCTCTACTTTACTAGAAGTAGTAAGTTGGCTTATTTAAAAGATTATAACTTCAAATGAAACTTCTCCAGTGGGATTCCAAATGAAACTCCAATGAAACTTCAAACTTCCAACGTTGTGAAAACTTACATTTTGTTCCAGTCTACTGATGCGTTTAGTTTATAGTGAGGTCAAAGCTGCTTCGTAAGCAATTTTTTGCTGTTGTGCAAATGTTTTTCTTTTCCTTTTTGTTTCATTTGGGACTCTTGGTTGCTCTTATGTATTTTATATGGATTTTAAAACCCTGAATCTCTGAAAATAGTAAGTGTGCTTTCAGGAAGGCATTCCCTGTCTGTTGTCTGATATTCTAGGAATGGGATATTTCGTTTTCAGTCCTGTCTGTCGGTATTGTGACCTGCCATCTTACTGTCCCTCTCCTTATACCTTTGCAACAGATGGAAGGATTCCCTCGTGCAGTTTTCTCCAGTTTCTGGAGGAAAGCATAACACTTTATTAATTTTGCCTCTGATTAATCATGATACGGCGCAGGTGAAAAACTGTTTTAAAGAAGAATGAGTTGAGTTCTGGCTTGTGAATTCTTTCTTGAAGAATGTCTCTCTCTTGCAAGAATTGAGTTCTCTCCACTATTCACGTCTGTGGTTCTATTTGATTGCTCGCCTTCGCGAATAGGAAAGCAAAAGGAACTAACCTTTTCATTTAACAACATCGAGATCGGAAGGGAGAAGCTTTCTGTCAGCTCCTTCCCCTCCCACTCCTTCGCGATACTGTCTTCCATCCATCCGTTTACTTAAAAGGGGTGCTAATCTAGGAGGCGACTGCGTGTTTCTTGCAGAGGCAGTGCCTTTCTGTCTGCATTTATTTTTAAATCTATTTTGATGTTTGTGCGCAGCAAATCTGTGGCATCACAGGACATCTACTCTTCGCGTAGATCCTTGTGCCTGCTTTTTCCTTAGTTCGCCAGCTGCTAACATAGGATTTTTTTCATTTAAGTTTACGAGTAGATTTTGCTGCTGCACTATTGTTCTTACAGATGTTTATTGTTTTCTTCTTTTCTATCGTTTTTGCATATAATAGATTGTTTCTACACAATTTCTAATGGTTGTTCTGCTGTAGCCGTTTCAGCTGGTCCCAAGAAATACTGTATTTTCCGTTCAGATTGGTACTTATTTCAGGTTAACGTTAACTGAATGCAAGCAGATGTATTCAGCATTAGGTCATGAGAGAAAGAAGGAAGTATTCGATATTCTTCAGAAGGAAATCAATTCGAGCTTCGCATCTTTTACGGCAGTCGTCGGGTATTGTAATAGGTGGTCCTTTTTATTGTTTTTTTTTTCAATATTGTGCATCTTTTTTTTGTGTTTTAGCATGCTTTTCATGAACGGAATCGCCAACAGTCGATAGAATATTGATGACGGTGAAGACGCTTGTAGACTTTGGTTTGAAATTCGTTTTGGTTATCGAAATTTGCGTAAGTTCTGAAATGTTTAATCCAACAAAATAATTTGCATTACGAAATTTGCATGTGCAAGATTATAGTAGTATATCAGAGTATTTTGTCTAATTGAAGAATCTTCGACCATATTGTTCACGTTTTGTTTCACTGTTTTTGGAGACAATTGGAGGTAAACAGTGCAACAGGTAACAAACTCATCGCATTTCGCTCATCATGTTTGCCTTTTTGATCGATAGTATTGCCTACTTTTAAGGAATTTATTTTATTGAGTAATGGCAATCGATTGGAACTAAGAGTCGTTTTTCGATGGGTGAATTCATTTTCACGATATTTTTAGTTGGAGATTAATGAAATTAGCTAAGTTGGGCGAAAGTTGTAAACCAGACGCGTCACAGTTTTATATGACAATGATGTTCTTGAAGACGAGACTCTTTATAGAGCATTTGTCTTTGCAAAAGTTAGACTTTTGAAATGCATTCATCATCCTCTTCCACAACTCCAATTTTATAACATCAAGCAAAACTCAAAAGCACTCACCGCTTTTGTATCATTTCCATTAATTTTAACGAGATATTTTATGGCCTACTGCTCACCTTTTGTATCTTATCACGTCTTCGTTCTACGAAATTCTTGATGTGGTTGTATCGCTGATGCGAAGTTTTAAGTTTGCTTGGCAGTGTTCAGGTTCAATGCGTGTGATTTCGCTCGTGCTTTGTGTGCTCGCCTAGAAGTGGGGCAAACAGACGACGAATCACCCTATGATCGATTTTCAGCGTCGATGAATATTTTGAGGAAATTTCTTGGAGGTTAACTTAATGCTTTCCTTATCTCACTGTTCGATCTGCATTGTTTACTTTTGTTTGTTTTTTTTTTACAAAGAAAAAATGGACATCGGTTTTCGTTTTGTGCATTTTATTGGCATACTCTATACTTTCAATGCGAGGCCCAAGCTGGATTTATTATCCATAATCATCATCTTACAAAAATTATCCGTCGGGAAATGCTGTGCATTCAATCTGTGGGTTGCTATGGGTACATAATTTTTGTAGGACGTTGCAGAATTGAAATTTCATTAATTAGTTATGCGTTTTTAAGATAATATTTATAAACGTGATTGTTTGCCATAATCACGAGATTTGCAAACCTTAGGTCATGTCAGCTTACTCGTAAAATTCTCTTCTTTGTATTTCATCGCATAAGTGGCTAATTTGTTAATCTTTTTACTCACTTCGCATTTATGCTATTTCATGAGTAACAGTGCATTCTGGCGCAATTATTAGTTCATGTGAACTGTTGAAAAATTGTCAACTCTAAAAGAAATCGAAGGGTTGTCTGGTGGACAGTTGCCATTTTTAAATTAAAGTCAGCGAGGTTGAGTCGGTGAATGTTTATGGGAATTTTTTTATTGTCTTTCAACAGTAAAATCAAGGTCTCATCTATTCTAGCAGTATATGAGAGGAGCTTTCTCGTTGAAATTATACCGAGCATACCGAGCACCCACAAAGACCCAACGATTTGTGAAGATTCATTCACAACCTGCTGCGCTGCAATATATTTCATTGTTTTCCTTTTTTTCACAAAAAATTTCATTTCACTGAAGCTGTGAATACACTCAGAGAAAAGTTTTGAAATACTATTGAGGCAGTTTAAGGAGGCGGTGATTTGATGGCGTTAACGAAGGCAATTGAATTCTACAAATCATGTCTCGAGAATACCGTCGCCCAAATTTTTATGGTTGTCAATCAGAGTATTGTTCTTTCGACAGGTCCATTCTTTCTACTCTCTCTGCCACAGGTTTATTTTTGTTTATTTGTTTTGAATTCGTTGTTTTTTGTGCTGTTGGGGAGAGGGGGAGGAGGAATAGTGGATCGATAAGCGGTCGATGAGAGCTGCTTTGCACTTACGGGTGGCAGGCGCTGAGTATCGGCTATGCATTTATGGTTAGAGAGGGTTAGATTCATGACTCCTACCGCGTTGAGGGTACCAGGTCTTTGGAGTTGAGAGCAAAGGAAGATTAGTAGCAATGAACAAATTGCTTGTAACAGTCAGTTTTGGATATTCTGCATCCCGGATGTTGTAACTAGGACTGGAAAGGAAGAAAAAAAGTATAGGACTGCGCTGTGTACCACCAATATGGTGTAGAAATGCGCTCATTTGAAACGAGCGCAGTTCTCTTTGCTCTTAAACCAACAGACTGCATCGAAATGATGTGAATGTTGTGTATACGCAGGGCATAGATACGCTTACAGCTGTCGTTTACAGTGTCCCTAAGTAGGACCGCATCACACGCTACAATTCATCCTTTTCATTGCTCTTCGGGTGAAGCCCAACCCATCGAATTTACTGGCATACCGAAATTCTGAGTAATTCTTTGTCCTGCTAGTTTATAATTTCGAAAGAAACTGATCGCCAGCGGGATGGATGTCTGCAGACGGAAAAAAATACTTCCACTCACATGGGTAAAACGATTCGCAGAGGCATCTGTGCGTTGGGAAAAGCACTTTCCTCCTCAATTTTTCGTTGTCCTCCTTTCTTTCGCACCACCTTTTTTTAGGTGGATAACGTTTTGCTTTGGAAGCGATAATGCTTGTTAAATCTTGCCATTTTTATAGTTGACGGTGGTAGTCTTGTCATTTGCGCAGGGCAACATAGCACAAAGGGAAGTCGTTTTTGTCACCTCTAAAATTAGTTCCGTTGTGTTTTAATTAATTGATTCAATTAAGAGGTGTGTTCTTGAAGCATGGTCGATTCATTATCAGCAGTCATTTCAGAACGAGGAAGCGAAATTATTATCGTCAAGGCACTTCCTTTTCACATTTGCCAATTTCGTCTTAAAGGCTTTTTGCGCGACGGTTAGATTTTATTCAATCGGCTCACTTTTGTTTTTGATTAATTTGCTGGGAAAATTGTGAGAAAAGTAATGTATATGATTATAGGGACGGTTGAACGCGATTTGTTTGTTTTCTGAAGTGAAGGTGATTTTATTGATTATCCAAAGGGAAATGAGCATTAAGCAACGTGTTGTTTTGAAATCAAGTTTATCGTTTTTTCCCGTAAATGATTCTCGAAGACTGTCGACTATTTCTGCTTATTTAACTTAAGAGTTGGAGTGATAAAAAAAAGTGAGAAAGTAGGTAAATCAGTTTAAAGTAGTCCTATTTTCGAATTCTTCTTTTCTGTATGCGCATCCAACGCATTTGTCGTTTGCAGCGGGTAAGCATTTTGCCTGTATGTCGAAGTGAGCTGCAGTTGGCGGTAATATATGCATATTGCAGAGTCGTTTGAAAAGCCGTTCATCACGCCCGCTTATAGTATCTGTTCCAATGAGCGGTGATTATGCCGGATGGTATAAAGTTACTGGTGTTATGCCTTTTGGTACGGAATACGCTGACAGTAACCGTAAGAGGTAAATTAATATTTCAATATGCTGCAGTTTGTTTTAGCTGAGCGGTTTTATCAAATATAAGCTCTTTGTTGTTGATGCATAAAAACGATAGAAAAAGGAAAAATTATTAAATATCTTCCTCACTGATGAGTAGAAATATTTAAGCGGTACTTCAAGACATAAAATTGGGACAAGTATTTATGAAATTTTCAATTTAATAAGAAAGTATTTCGTCGGTTTTATTGGCAGTATCAGTTATTCATTGTCACTAGCTTTTATAAGTGATTCAAGGCAACCTGGTTATGAGTTTCTATCGTCCTTTGCTAGTTAAAGGTGGTAATGTGCGAGTTGTTGGTACCAACATTACCTATGAAGGTATATTTTCTCATCCTCACTCTCCTCATTCTCAAAAGTTATGGAAAGGTTTGCTCTTCTTTTCGGTCTGTGAAAAGATGCTATGGTGGTTAGCGTTAAAAGTATATGGTGATATTATAGGTCTTGATTAATAATTAGTATAGGGGATTCGATGGGTTTGAGCGTAGAAGTCTCGTTTCCTCTGATAATGAAATCATAGATCAGCCAAGGAATTTATTACTTGTTAAGGATGGGCAGCAAACAAGACTTTTTTATGGATATGCGAGTTTTGGATTCAATTAAATATTGTACTATCACATTATGGAGAATTATGAAGGGTTTTTCAGTTTCATAGGACGTGCATTTGAGAAGGTTATTGAACGTACGACGAGTAGATCTGTACGACGAGATTCATTCGATTCTAACGGTACGTTTATTTCATCAAGTACTTCTTTAAAAAAAAATTGTTTTCTTGAGTATAGAAGCGCAAAATATTTCGATCGTCTCTTTCCAAATGGTTACAGGTATGAGTGAATTTTTTTGGAGAATACTGGGTATCCTCAATATTGGCATATAGAGCGATTCAATGTTAATGGAGGAAATGTGCGGGTGAGAAATTCACGCATTTTCCAAATGTAGGAATTTTAAACACTATTCTTAACTGCCATTGGCATCATCGAAGGCTGATATTTTGAAAAAAAAATCAATCTTTTTTGAAACATCGTTTATAATGGACCAGAGCAAAGTTGGGTGATATGCGTTATGAGCCATACATCAGAAGACAGCCAAACAAAAGGAATGATGAAGGGAGTTGCAGCGAATCACAAGAAACTTGGCCCAATTTCTATTCCAAGTTGGATAAATGATGGTTAAATGTTGTAGGCAGATTAGGGCTCGGTAATGAAGAGCAGAAAGGTGTAGAACAGCAAAGCATTATTTATAAGAGTGTGAAATTTTGACTGTCGTTGTGTTAAATAGAATGGGCACATCTTTTCAGTGATATTGCTGAAAGCTGAAGAGAAAAGTCGGTTCTTCGACGGATTACAGGCGATTATGGAAATCGCATAGGTGCCTCTGGCAAATCGTGACTGCACATCGCATTCAAATATATCTGCGCTGGGGACCGATTTATTGCGGTATTAGCTTCAGCCTCAGTATTTTGTCTTCATTTTTCATTCACACTTTTTTCTGTGTTCCCATCGGAGCCAGGAGGCATGAGATGTGCCATGTGTGAGGCAGTGGTTCTTTGATGTGTTCATGAGATGGGGTCTTTCGATGGTTGTTTTGGTGAAGGATGTGGGCATATCTTTCTGAGGTTGCGCTTCATTTCGCTTATCTGATCTGTGGTTGACAAAGCTAAAGTTCGTGGCCCTTGGTTAATGATTTCGTTTCAATGGGGCGAATTCGCTTTCTGTCGAAGTTTTTTTTAAATATTTCTGAGGTACGAAGTTAACCTTTCTATTATCCCTGCTAATATTCGGTATAGTTTGGATTTTCTCGTGTGGAGGACGGCACCGAGAAGTCTCAGGAGTGCCTGCAGTTGCCTTTTCATCTAATGCTTTTCATCGGACAGCTATTTGTACCGTTGTTGGTGCCGGTTGGATTGACCGAGCTTGTAGTACTTGTGGAAATTTGAAGTTGCCATATTTTGTTTATCTTCGTTGCTGTTGGGTGTTTTTTTCTTATTATCTGCTCGAAACGCTATATGTGTTGCAGCAATATTTGTTATATTGTGCTGAAATAACCATTCACTCTTGGCTTTGCAAGAGTTTAATTAGGGTCATTGTGAAGGGGCTGTAAGCAGCGTTCCTCAGGTGGAGATTCCCGGAGGTCTAGGAGCCATGATACGAGCCTGGGGCAGCAGTTAACGTCATAGTGATGATTTCGTTTAGCAAAGCTTTCGTTTGATCGTTGTTACCATACTGTTGAAACGTTAGCGAGAAGCACGGCTTTTCGCATAATTTCGGGAGTTTACATAAGCGAAGATTGATGCTAGCATAGATCCTTGATATTGAGGTTGGGGTGCACCATGAGGCTGTGTTAGGCGAAAAACACAAGTGGTTGCACTTATGGTCGTTTTTGCACGTCTTTATAATCATTCTAAGCCACAGCTGCCGTTTGATGCTCAGTCTTTCTTAATGACAGTCTGTTTATGATCAGTGATCGTAGCTGTGAGAAAGTGGCACGGCTGTCTCGAAGTGTATTTCACTCTATAAAGTATACGCCTTCTTTTTGCAAGATACCAAATGTACGGCCATGTAGAGAGCCACTAATATTTACTTTGCTACTAGTATTTAGAGAGGATGAGGGGCGTGTGACCGTGAGATGCTTGCTTATTTAGGCTGTCATCAACATCCCAACAAATATTCATTCATTAGGTTAGCTAGGAATGTGATCATGAAAAATTGGCTATTTTTCAGTGGTTGCCAAAAATAAAGTAGTATATCTGTGAATGTTTAAGGGTATTCGATTTTAAGCTTTTGCCGAAAATTTTCCATTCAATTAAACTTTTAAAATTATCTGTGATACATAATAATTTCACTTTTAGACCCTGAAATATGGTGGCCAAATTTGGTATGAATAAAATGTTCGTCTAATAGATTACGGAAACGAGTCTTAGGTAAAGTATCAAAAATGTTTATTAAACCGTCCAACAGGATAAGCCTTTCAAAGCAACCTTTTTTTCACAGTGGGAAATGCGCCCAAGTTATGCTCCAAAAATGTGACAGACTGTACTAGACGCCGAGTTTTGCACTTTATTGTCACTATTAACCATCTGCTATTGAGAATTGATTGTTTTCGACAAGTGGTTTTGTCTTCGGAAAATTGAACCATCTGGAGGTTCTCGACCATCGAAAATCGAAGTCCAAGTGTCAAGGCTCCTCTAATTTAGATGTCTGCATTCTGGAATCGAGGGCCGCTAATTTTCATGAGCTCCTAATCTGTGGTTCCTCGAATTGTCGATCTCAAAAAACATGTGGCTTCCAAGTTTCGCAAAGCCTATTTTCCGACCCATGGATGCTAACTTCGACACAACTATGGCAACATCTCCAAAAATGAGATTAAAGAGGAAGCTATGGCCTCGTACGAAGCACTCGAACGCTTAGCTGATCATCTATACAGTCCCCGAGTACCTGCCTGCGTGAATCTTGTATAAATCTTGCACACTTTCTAGTCTTCTTCCTTTACTGGAGGCATGCTCAACGAGTTACTGCGAACAGCAGCTTCTTTCCAGCAAAACCAAGCTGGCCTTGATCCAAAACTTTCTAAGTAACTTGAGCTGGAGCTCTGAGTATGACTCGCAGATGCATGTCTATAATCTTTGCTGTGCATATACCTGAATTCTTGTTGAACATTTCTCTCATTGAATATTTGAATGATGGCAGTGGGGTAACCTGCGTAACTACTGGTTAATTTAATGCATCTGTTCGATTCGGCTTCAATACGATGGCTCCTTTCCTGCTTCCCATTGCCCCTACCCCATCACCCGAATACCTCTCACTTCATAGCAAACTACCCTTCTCTTATTTCGCCCTTTTCTTCTTACTGATTATTACTGCTCAACTGCTGGTTATTGTTTTATTTGTCGCATATAATAAGCAACAGCTATTTATTATTAGTACAAACGGTATGCCCTGTTTAATTGTTACTGTAGTAGAACTGCTGAATATGCAAATTTTAGCGTGCAACGAGACAATGATCCGAGAATCGACTAACATTTTCCCACGCGAAGCAGCATCGAATTGCACTTTTCCACCTCTTATATGAAGTTTTGCAAAAAACCAGATACGGGCCTGAGTACATAGTTTACAGTATGTAATATGCGGTATGTAAGTTACAGCTTATAGTTTATGGTGTCTAGCTTATACTTTAATGTGTAGTTTATAGGTTATGGTATGTAGTTTGTGATATATAGTTTGCAGCGTATGGTATGTATTTTAAAGTTTATGATATGCAGTTTATAGTCTATATTACGTAGTTTATAGTTTACAGTTTGTGGTACGTAGCTTATAGTTCGCAGTCCAGTTTGTGGTTTATAGTTTACATTATGCAGCTTATGGTGCGTAGTTTTTGGCTTATAGTACGTGGCTAGTAGTTTATAGTTTGTAGTATGCAGCTTATAGTTTCTAATCTGTGGTATGTAGTATATGGATTGTAGCTTATAATGTGTAGTTTATAGTTTATAGTTTGTAGTCTGCAGTTTGTAGCTCGTGACGTGTAGTCTGTAGTTTACAGTGTGTAGTCTGCAGTATATAGTTCGTAGTCTGTAGTTTATAGTTTATGTTATGCAGTTCATGGTGTAGTCTGTAGTTTATAATACGTAGTTTGTAGTTTACAGCATGCAGTTTGTAGATTATACTTTAAAATATGTAGTTTATGGTTTGTGTTCTGCAGTTTATAGCCTACGACATGTAGCCTCTAATTTATAATATGTAGTTTATAGCTTGTGGTATGTAGTTTGTAGTATATATTTTACAGCTTATGGTGTATAGTTTATGGTTCATGACGTGTGGTATGTAGTTTATATTATGTACTCTGTAGTTTACAGTTTGTGGTATGTCGCTTATAGTTTGCAGTTTTTAGTTTGTAGTCTGTAGGTTACAGTTCATATCATGCAGTTTATGGTGTGTAGTTTGTAGTTTTTAGTATGTAGCTTATAGTTCACAGTTCGTAGTCTGTAGTTTACAGTTTGTTGTCTGTAGATATATATATATATATATGTGCAATAAACTATATATATGCAATAAACTACGGGCTACAAACTACGCACTGTAAACTAGAAACTACACTGTAGACTACAAACTATAAACTACACAACACAAACTATAATCTGCGGGCTACAAACTGTAAGATACAAACTACACGCTATAAACTACAACTACATACTATAAGCCACGTAATATAAACTGTAAAGTACAGTCTACAAACTGTAAACTGCGAACTACATAATGTAAACTATAGACTACATGCCATAAACTACATAGTGTAGACTATAAACTATAAGTTACAAACTATAAACTACATATCATAAACTATAAACTACATTTCGTAACTACATAATATAGACTATGAACTACGGACTGCAAACTACACATAAACTATAAACTACACGCTATAAGCTGTAAGCTACTTACTATAAAGTAAAACTGTGGACTGCAAACTGTAAACTACATAATATAGACTACATACCAGAAACTGCAAACTAGAAACCACATATATAAACTTTAAACTACATGCCATAAACTATTTACTATAAACTGTAAACTACATACTATGAACTATAAGCTCATGCTGTAAAATATACAAAATCGAAAATGGGTTTCGCTGAACCCCTTATTTACCAAGCTCAAACAGAAACGTACCACGCACCGCACAAATATACACGCACACGCACACACTCCTGTGCCCCCCTCCCACACACACGCACATCGCAGAGTGAGCACCCTTCCATCCCTCCCTCCTAAAAAGTACGCACTCGCATGCCAAACGGAACCCCCTTCCCCCCTGTGCTACACACAAACAGAAACGTGCCGCACACACAAACACACCCTGCACGGAATCGAGCTCCACCTACCCTTCCTTTTACCTTTATGCTTACTCTCATTCGAAAGCGTGAACGGCTGCGGTCTCGAATGCATGTACAAACCAAACAGTAAATTTCACCGTCTTAAGGAAAACGTATATATATACACACACACTTCCTTTAGACCACACCTTGTATCCATCTCGAGCACTAACAGCACTGCTTGTTGTTGTTGGATAGAGCTCACATTATACTCGTATTTGCTACCACGGACGTTTCTTCTGCAATTCCGACGATTTGTCATGCGCCGACAAAGCCGTAACTATGAACAGTCGCATACCTACACACTTTTCACCCACTTGCACTGAGCCTACTCCAACCAAAAAGTATAAGTCTGGTGAGCTCAACCTCGACTTCACTTTCATCAAGAAATCACCCCTCCCCCCCCCCCCCCCTCCTATTATCGACTCCCTCGTCTGAAAACGTTAGCCAAAGGTCAAAATCCTTACCATCTTCTGTATTATGTTGGTGTTGATTCTGTATATGATAGAACACGAACGTATGCTAAACGAATGCAGCAATCTTGCTAGCTGGCATCAAATCAAACTGATGCAGCTAAGTAGCATGATCAAAATTCAAACCGATGTACTAATATCGAGTTAGGACATCACTAAAATACATAAATCAGTGAATTAGTATATAGATGAATAAATAAATTAACTGATACATTATTCATCCAAATAGTAGTAATAGAGTATTAGCAGTCAGTGTTGATAACTCTAGAGGTAAATAATTGAACATCTTTTCTTGCAAAAATACAAATAGCCAATTTAATATTTCAATGGCTCTCTTTTTCCATAGCAAAAGTATTGCTAATAAAACATTAAAAATTATATTTTCGTTTCTTCCCCTCAATGATCAGATTGCATGTAGTGGCCTCCAATGTCGTTCAGGAATTTTTTGTTCCAGAAAAATGAGCATCTTAATGGAATTTGAAGCATCTAATAAAGTAATGCCTCTTGTTCATCGATGCATCATAATTTCATCACTTCATTGTGTTGAACGCGTTGAAGTTCGTTTCAAATGAGGTCTTTCATAACGATCATCACTTCAGGTGTGCTTCCATCGGGAAATCCCTTATTTCAATAAATATCTGTATATTAGATTTGCTATATTTATTTCTTATAAATTTTTTATGCATCATTGAAGGGAATGTAGGATTGAGGTGAATACGAAACGCTTTCAGCTTGGTCAACGTTAAGTCGCTTCGGATTTAGAAGCAATTTTGTATCGTTTAACATTACCGATTTAAAGTCAACAAATGACTTCTTTTTTTTCTGCGATGAATACCGTGCACAAATGATTCACTATGTTAACGAAATGATGTAGAGAATCGAGAGAAATCATGCAAAAATGAGAGAGTATATAGTGAGAGTATTACGCTCGTAGCCGCAGAACATATGCTGTCGGTTGGGTTATTGCGTTCTTAGTGCGATAATGCGCTGATTACGGTGCTTTTTGTGTTCTGGGCGGAATACGGTTCTGGATCCGGTTTTGCAACGGGACACTAAGGCAATAGAAGAAGAGGCAAGTGACTAGAGTGGTGTGACGCGGACGCAAACTCAATGAGAGATAAATTCTACAGAAAAGCGGCGCCGACACACGGGAAGACCCATTAGAAGCAGCCCATTGGTTTCAGCTAAATAGATGTACGACCACGACCCTCTCATATGTTTGTTTTATTTGCCATTGTGCCTATGTGTTCATCGTATGCCTATCTTTCTTCAATAAACACTGACAAAATATATGACGCTCAACTGCCGCGGAGAATCTACAGCAATTTCATCCGCCAGTTTTTGTCCGGGAAGTCTTGCTTATCTTTTCCGTAATTCGTAGATTTCGTTGCTCATTTGAAAGAAGAAAACAACAAAAAGTTGACAATACCTTCGAAAATTCGTTGCTAAAAGGCACTGTTTAAGAAACGTTAAGAATAAAAAGACCTAATCCTCATATGAAAAAATCATCTCATTTCGTTCGTCTTGCAAATGCTCTTGAATATCTCGGTCATGGCATCATCCAGCATAACAACGGAAATGATCTAATTTCTGAAATCCTTTGCTAGAACCTCCAATAAGTTCATATTTCAGTGGCAGAATCATCAGTATTTCAGAACTGGTCCGCTAATCGACTTATTTTTGGAGGAGTTAGCGATTTATATATATGCACATCGCTAAGGTAATTTCCTTTGTTAAAGGTGCCATGACAAGTTTTCCACAGAACTCGAATCCAAGCAAAACTTCATTCTTCACATTGATAACTTTCCGTTATTTAAATATGTACAAGAAGTGTATGCTTGCATGTGTGTCTGTATAAGTGTATGCGAGTATGTGCATGTGTTTAAATGGTGTTGAGTGAGCGTAGAATGAGTCCTTTGTGGTGCGGTTTTTGCGATAGGACCATACGATGCGTTATGGAAGAACATTTTTCAATAATGCAAAGGAAGCGACTCGTTTTGTCCTTCTTCCTCTATCCTCTTCCTTCCTCTTCCGATCTCCACC
This sequence comes from Baylisascaris schroederi, assembly GCA_006503575.1. Taxonomy (NCBI): domain Eukaryota; kingdom Metazoa; phylum Nematoda; class Chromadorea; order Rhabditida; family Ascarididae; genus Baylisascaris; species Baylisascaris schroederi. The sequence goes on from QEWY01003171.1 coordinate 791,637, forward strand.
GTTTACCATCTTTCTTCAGCTTCTGATCCACAATGATATTTTGGCACTTTATAGACTATGATCATAGATATCTACGGATCATAGTGATCAAACCTTATGGTACCTCATGTCTATGCATGTGTATGTATGTGTGTGTGCGTCTGTTGTGTGTCTATGCATCATGCTACACTTTTTAGAGCTGATGCATTTATAGCATAGCGTCGTTATATTTTAGCAGATGCTGATAGATATTTGCTCATATTTCTCTTCAAGAAGATTAGCATCCATTGGAATAAACAGAAAAAAACAGTGAATAATCTCCGTTGTGAATAAATTGTCTGCTTCTATTGCTGTAATTATCGAATATAATGCTATATTTATGCAGGTGCTATGCTTTACGCATGGGCTATGTTCCTATCAGTTGCTGATACAACATAGCCTGTGCAAATTTGTGGGCTAGCAAATACCTTCCCGGCCGATTCCTTCTGCCGAATGTAGAAATTAAAAAAATCTGAGAATTGCCTTTTATACAAAAAGACTTGTTCTCTTTCAACCAAGGCTGTTCAGACAGCGAAAAATGCATGAGATGAGAGGACGAATAGTATTAGATATCGCTTCAGCAGAGAAAATTCTTTGAAATTTGATTCTATCTCCGAATGTTCCTTCCAGAATACCTTATATGGATTGTGTTACTCTCACTTTCCTTATTTAGCATCCACTGTTCATTTTGATGAAAGGTATTACAGCCACTTGCATTTCCTGTACCAGAAAAGCCACAACTGCTGTCTGTTCCTTTCGCATTCAGATCATGTTGAACTTATGTCGACGCCCTTAAGACAACCGGAAGGCAAAGAATTGAGTCGGGCATTCGAATCAAGTTAGCTTTGCCGGTAGTCTCAATGGTTCTCATCGAAGAAGGAAACGCTTATAGTGTAGAAGATATTCGCCAACGCTGCCCCTTATTCAAAATGACATGCATTTGAGGATAAAAAAGTGTGCCATATAGTTTCACAGCAGGCGTGCAGGATGTTTCCATTGCTGTCAGAACCGTCAAGTAACTCAATCCATGTTTGCTTCCAGGATAAACTACCCTAACAGGAGAAAAATATGGCGCGACAGTGTCAGTGGGATTGGGCAATCAAATCGAACTCAAGAACAGCGGTAATGATAGATGTGGTAAATTTTGGTTAGTCTCTGAAAGATAGCAGGTGAAAAAGTGTCACATACCTTAAGTTACTTTTCAAAATGAGTCATTATGCAAAGAAGCACACGAAAAGTAGTCATGTGGCCGCCTTGTATAAAGCTGTCTCACATGTTCATGAGTAGATTGGCATGTACAAGATGACTGTAACAATATCTAAAGAGTTCTTATATTCGGTTAATTTATTTCCATTTATCGCATCTCAAACGATCGTTGTTAACCTTATCAACGTGCTCTGCCCCACATGACACAACACGTCTATTTGACGATGTTTATTCGTCGTTAGCGACGCAAGATAGGCTGGAAGAACTGTTATTTTACCTTAGGCCAGTTTAATGGTTATTGTTTTTTAAATCACTTTAATTTCATAAATTAGTTTTAAGTCTTTCATGAAAATGGAAAAAAAATCGTGTTTCTTGAGAAAATCTTGCAATCTGGATGGCTCAAAAATTTTCGGGCAAAGAATTTTCTTTGAAAAGTCAGCAATCAGAATCCATTCTCCGTATGTATGCAAATATGTTGCAAGCTGTTTGAGATAACTTCATACAACTTCATATAACTTCATATAAATCAAATATAACGAATAAATATGATTGTTTTCATCTATTATTTATATTTATGGGGGTTTTTTTTTGTAAGTAACGCATCAATATTTCTTATGCTCCGTTTTGCGTTGATATTTACGGTGCATTTCGAAAGTGACACTGCAAATGGGGATTGTGAATATAACCAGTCCTATTACGAGGCAACACTCATCGTTCACTTCGTATTTATGAGTGCCCGTTTAAGCGGTATACTCTTCATAGCAATTATACATCTTCCTTAGTCCATATACATCGAATGTTCCGTTCGTTACACTACAAATCAAGCACTTGGAAAATTTATGTGACTATAATTGCTCTTAAAATGTGAGATAAGAGGGAAGGGTATTATCACCTATTCGCTGAAAAAACAATAAATTCCTTCAGTAAAAATTGAACATCTAACTGTTAGTGAGAAAACAATTTTGCGAGGGCTTAGAACGTTAGGGTATAGAACAAATGAAATTAGGGACGAAACAAATGCAGCTCCACAACGTTAAAGAATAGGAGGAGAGTGAGTGGAAGATATTTATACGCTCGGAACTTATTATCCCGGTCTACTAGGAGCAAATGAAGGAGACTAAATCCAACAGACTATTTAGATCGACGAAATGCTACGTAAAGTGAGTTGTCGGGGGGGATGGGAGGGGGGGTGTCAGGAGACGATGGCGTGGAATGATGGTATTAATCCAAATATGGTATATGGAGTAGTGATGAACAATGAAGATGAGGCAAACGGAAGGGTTGAGTATGGCCCAAACGGTGTCCGGTATGGCTATGAAAATTTCGTTTCTCACAAATTTTCTACTTAGTGAGCTCAGAATGCGAAAATGTTGAAAAGAGAGGCGCATTCAAACGGGTTACGGTGGTAGGCCGCTCTTCATTAAAGTCGATTCGAAATGTGCATCGCTTCATTCGATTTTTGTTGCTCTCATGATGACAATCGGCGCTGTGTGCCTATAGTTGTAAGGTGCGGTAGGAAAATTATCACAGGTATTATTACAGGTGCTTCGTAACCGTTTAAGTGAAGTGAGGTTCAATGATAAGCTCATTTCAAGTGTTCTTTGCTTGGCCTAATTATATTCATTTGAATATTTCTATCTCGTCATTGATACATTTATATCATTAAGCTTAAAATGTTCCAAAAGTTTAATACCAATGTAAAATATGTAACTCATTCAGAGATCTCTCATACATAAGTTGTACATCTTCTAATGGCATTCATTGATTGCTATTGTCATTCTCGAAGAGCGAATATACAATAGCACAAATATTTCATTCAATTCTCAATGAATTTTTATAGCGCATAAGCAATTTGAATAGAGAATATTACTTTCTTTATTAAAAAACAACTTCATGTATTTGTTCTTTTGATAGCGTATATCAGAGTTGTTCAATAATTATCACTGCAATATGCCCTCCTCTATATATAGGAAAAACTTTGCATATTTAGTGGAATTTATATGTATTTAACATATATAGAAATTCACTAGAAGAAATCTTTCTTATCCTAAAATAATATTTTCATTTTTCGTTTATATCGATGGAAAGCTTCATGAAATCAAGGATTTCAGCTTTTCTTTAACTTAAACGAGACGTTGAGATGTTAGAGAGGTAAGAAAAGCTGATCAATTAAAATTTCTTAGAGTGATCGATAACGCTTTTGAGAGGGGAGGATGCAGAAAGGTCGTCGTTGATTTCACTGAACCGAGACGGCACGATCATTGCCACATTGTCTAGGGTGAGTTAAAAGAGTTCTGAAAAAAAAGTTCACAAAAATTCCATTTTAAGGAATAAAATTATGTTTCCCATTTTCTATTTCATGCTTGAATTTAAATTCAGGTTGATTTGCATTGATATAAATAAAAATTTTTTGACTACATATTTGCATTTATCAAACATTAACAGACTGATGGAAATTTTTTAGAAGTAAACACTTCAACAGACGAAATGCTAGTGTAAAGTTGAAGCTGTTCCTATTTCTAGCAAAAAAAAAAAAAAACTGTTCCAAAAGAAACCTCAACGAAGTTTGTTGGTAGCGGAGTTATTGAACATAATGCGCCATTCAGAGGAACCGGTTGCTAAGAATGCATTCGCAGGGTTCCATTTTTTGAGTATGCTATAACGGCATGAAAGTATCAGGGGTTGGGGTTGTTCCGTGTTCAGATGTGTCGGAAGTGACATAAAGCGACAAGGTAAAAGGATTCGATTCAAAACGTTTTGCGAAATTTGATTGTTAGATGAAAATAAGCGTGATGCACGGAAGAGTGCGTACGGAAAAGAGGATTACGGCGATGATGGAGGTGATGCCGACGACGTTGACGATCGTGTTGTGTGGCGATCAAGAGAGAACGACAGCGATGACGGTGACGGTTGGGTTGCGGCGGCAGTTGCCGTCCACCTTGTATTGTATAATTACGCTTCTTGAGCGCATCTCAAGGTCGTTCTCCCTTTTCAACTTTTCTCAAGCATTATCAGCTTTCCTTCGTCGACCTCACTGCCACACGGATAATTTTTCGTCCTCGCATTTCCGTTCCCTATTATTGCCAACTGCGTGGGTGTGTTGTTCTGGCGAACCACATTATCGCAGTACCACTCTATTACCTCAATACTGAAGAGTGTCACTGCTACGACCTTCTCTCGCCAACGCATGCTCTTTGCACTCTTCAATAAACATTGTTTCGTCCCCTCTATTCCTTGATAGTTTTCTGTTATGTATGTAGAAAACGTTAAGCGAGAGCAACTTGGCTGCAGTTATTGTTGCTGAGTATGCGACCTTAGCATATGACGATTCCTCGAAGGGTTGAGGACAAATTATGAAGATGCTTGCTATGTCAAGATAGCTGCATAGGAAATGATCACTGAGACATAATTATGATTTAGTGCATTATATAGTGCTCACTAATGTAGCAAATGGAGAAAAAATAAAATCATATAAGAGAATTTTTATTTTTTTAAGATGAAAAGCTTTCGTTGACGATAATTTTCGAGATTTTTTTCATATACAGAATAGACAAACAGTGCAAAATGTTTTGCAGATTATGACCGGACCGATGCAAAATGTACGCAGATTTTTTAGGACTTCCAAATGCAACTGTGCAGTGGCGTTTAATAATGATGATCAGCGCAAAAAATCTAAAGCTTCGGTGACAGTGAAAATAAATTTATTTATGTTTCAGCTAACCAATGTAAAATGACCAACTTAACCATCTATAGATATCAGTCTCTTTCAGGGAGCATTGATTGAAAACATCGTCGCTAATTGCGCTAATCTTTTATTTTCCGGTCACCGCCCTCAATTCACTCTACTCAAAGGTAGCTCAATAACAAATAACTGGGGGAAAAATCTAATCGATATTTGCGAGAAATTATATGGTTTTAACTCCTTAGTTGAGGGCGAATCAATTTTCTTTGAGCTTCAACTACTGCAAGCATTTTCAGTGAAAGTATCTCACACATTTCAAGAAAGACTTATTTTTCCATGGATCGTTCTATAATGACATGAAAAAGTGCTACTAAATTCAGTGAGAAAGAAGCGAAACTAGAGAGTATCTAATTTATCTTTCCATTTCAATTAATTAAACTCACAAATTCTTAAGATATATTCGTAAATCTCTCTCAAAATTCCACTAAGGTCTTAAGTAGATTCCTTGAAAAATGTTTGGTTAATTTCAATCTGATGCAAGTGATGAGTTTTATTGGGCGCCCGCAATCATCAGCTCAACATTTATATCGTAACCTTGCGGACAAGTGTATAACGTAGTGGAGGCATCTTCAACAAAACACTTCAGAAGCCATTCGCCGTCGTTCATTCGCTCTGTTATCGAACAACAAAAAAACATCAATTATGTGAGATGTTCGAAGTACGGATGCCACCACGATCAAGATATGTCATACAGTAGACAAATGTGATGTATTTTAAGACCAAAGCATGCACTCCTCATGTCTCAGTTCATCGCACTTCTTATACGATTTCACGCGCTAACCGTCATATCGTCACAACAATACCGCCCGCATTGTTCTTCTAATACACAGTTCGTTGCTCTTATGTCGCATACTGTGTATATCATATCCTACGATTCACAAAAATTGTTCGACCTCAATAAAAATCCATATTAATTAACGATAATTTCATTTATTCATAATACTTCATGAGTCAATTGTGAGTTCATCGAAATATTCCGTATCGCTACCATCATATGTCTCCTTCATTTGTGGATTTTTTCACTAGAATAGGTTGCACTAGAATAGACTGCTTTTGTTCAACACATCGACTCATTTGTTTTCACCTCCGGGAATGACCATAAAAGTTTCATTGATAAAATGATAGTTCATATTAAAAACTACTAAATCCTACTGAGGAGAAAATACTGATTTTTGTAACTAGCAACTTTGAACTTTTAGGGTTTTTCATAGTAATATATATTCAGTGGTGAAAATATTTGCATTCTTGGATGCTTGCATTTGGTTAGCATAAAGAAGTGGATATGAGAATAGATTTTTCATCTGCATAACCATTTCTTCAAAATGATCGGAATTTATATATTGAGTTGCTCAGTAGTGCGCTGGCATAGATCTCATAATTTCATCGCTCGATTTTCATAGCGATTTTTCAAAATGCGTTATGGGAAGATCGCTTTTCTTTTTAGGTAAATACGTGTGTTATTTGCATCGGTATTGTGCAGTTGGCGAGATGAAAAGTTGGATGAGATCTGATTAACACAACCATATACAAATATTTAAAGATATTTCAAAGGTCTTTAAATTTTGCCGTCCAATTTATTCATAAGATTCGTTTAACTGTTTGATCGGATACCGCACATCACGTTCCCAGGCATGGTCGCATTGTTTTTTAAGCATTTAGCAACCGGCTGGTCGAGCACTTGAAATACAAAAAGCGCATATCGCGATTTTCTTGTTCACTCTCGACTGCAAAATTACGTTTCGAAAAGAGTCGTAATTTCCAACGCAATCTCAGGTGCGTTCACAGCGCAGTCCTTCGCTAATGCCAGCAGATCCTGCTTTCCTTTACATGACACTTCATTCTATGAGCGCAGTCGCTTTGCGATTGCAAACAAGAGCGTCGCATTTACCGTATGCACACTGCGTGGTTGCTGTGATAGTGGAGGCTATTAAAGGCTCATTGGGTGGCGCAATGGTGCGGTGCGCTTGCCAATAACGACGCCTGCGCTGCGAGACCAATTTGCGCTCTCATCAAAGACAATTGAGTCCGATCAGGTACCGTATGAAATGTCTTCGATCTTGCAGGCAACGACTTGAGGACACTGTGGGTGTCGCCACTAAAACGCATCTTTCAGACAAGGCGTCATTCAGTAGCACTGCCCCGGGCGGACTGTGATACGGTGCAGCAAAATGACAACACCCTTCTGGTTGCCTTCAGTTCTACCGTTCCCCATTCTCTATCCACCGCTACCTCCACTATTTATCGGGCCCACTATACCGGCTTTTCTACCATCATCTCTGAAGCCTTCACACGTCGTTTCAAAGGTTTCTGCTGAGACAAACACTAACAAGAGATCCTCCAAGATGTTTCTCGTCGAAAGCCTTTTGCCACCGGTTATCGAGAAAAGGACAACTCCTCCATCAGTACGTTTACCTATCAGTGAATGTGCCTTATTTCTTACATGACTCGACAAGTTTCAACGGTACCTGAAGGACTATTTGCATTGATAAAGTTGTTTCAGTGGCCGGACGGTTACCGCTAAAAAGTTGTTTTAGAGTCAGCCTTACGTGGTCACATCTCAATATTTTCGATACTTGAGGTTCAAGTTCTGTTATTTCTTCACTATAAGTTTCGCCTTATTGAAGAGTTAAAGGTTCCCATGAGATTTCGATTTGAGATTGCGTTGCTCAAAGAATAAAAACTCGTTTTGCGTGAATTTTCTGCGAACTGGTAGCATCCGTCTTGCTGTGACTATATTGCCGCTCATATTGCGGTTATGTACACAATGCCATTTCTACATTAAATGAATAGCGCAATGCCCAACCTCTCTGGTGCAATTGATTCATGCAACATCACTATGTTCATATTCTCTTCCTTGTGCTCTTTTTTTCCTTGCCTATGTCTTTCTTTTTTGCTTTTCTAATTCCTTTTTAGCTAATGAACCAAACAACACTTTTAAGATCAACTGCACAGATAACATCCCTTAAAACTATTTAATTAGTAGTAAATCTATAATGACAAGATTCCCAAGATGAGTTCTTTATTGGCTTACAGTAGACTGCCAGTGGAAACTACGGAAACTTTCTTAAGTCGTCATGGAATTTCAGTTTATTCTGCATCCATACCTTCTACAGGAGTATGCTCACTGCTAAGCATAACCTCTTCCGTACAGAATGATATACTCCACGAGTGCACATTTAACTACTTCCTGATACGATCTAAATGCCACCCCAATCAATAGCACAACATCTCAATTTAATTTAACTTTATAAACCTCAGCCATGCAAGCGAGTGTTTTACGTACAGCAAACCAGGACATTCAGACATCCAGACATTCAGACAGTTGTCTGGGCGTCTCGCTATCTTCAACAGATCTCACAAGGTGCGGGTGGCAACAAAACACAAATATCGTTTCTTTGAGAAGACATGAGTACCACGTCAAAAATTTTAGTTGTTTCTTAAGCATTATCGATACGGCATTATAGCAATTCTCCTCCACTAAAAGTGAGTGCGTTCTGAATCGAAATGGGTTCGTCATTGTGCTTTGAAGAACAATATCGTTTTACATCTGTCATATTTGGTTTCAACCACGATTACTAAAAATGGGATAGACACATCTGGGTTATCGAATTCCCCAATTACTAGTTTTTCAAGGTGAGCGTTTAATATGGAAAATGATTAAAAACGTATAAGGTAGGATGGTTGCAGCTGGCAACAACAACCGTCGAATGGGTCAATGGAGGTTATGGAGTCAAAAATCCTATGCTGCGGAGTGTACGCACCGTTGATGTGGACGCTACACCAGCTCCGAGCTCAGAACCTGGCCTCCTCACTTGTAGGATATGTGGAAAGGTACTCCATCTTATATTTGTTTCTTCTCAATGATCCTCTTTCAATATAACGCATCAGTCGTTCCATCAGCTTCCTTCATGGTCCCTACACCAGCTCCAAAATGGTCTGATATGTTGCTTCCACATCCTCAAAACCTGACAAAGAGTGAAATCTATCTGCTTTCAGCTACGATGATCTCACAAACGCAACTCTTTCATGTGATTAAAAATAGCAATTATTCTAAAGTTTGGACTTATAACATGCTAGTTTTCAAACCTCTGAAAATGGCTTAAAAGCTCTCGACATTTCGAAAGGGGATTTTTGCTTGTTCAAGGATTTCTGAACAGGCTATCCTAGAAGCACTGCACCGCTTTTCAGCTCTTATTTACGTATTTTTTTGTAGGTGCTTGGAGATGCATAAGATTTTGTTACTATGGCAATGACGATTTTTCAAAGATGTCTTCCCATGAAAAATCGTAAATATGCTTCACATGTGATGCATTAGCTCAATGCAATCAAAGATGTGAAACAATACAACATTAAGTTTTTTCAAAATTTGTTACATTCAAAGGACTCGATCGGCCCTACCCCTAAATCTGATGAACAAACAAGTGAATAGGATAACCGATTCATTCCATTGCAAAATTTTTAGAGAAGACTATTCGTTCCTTTGAACCGAAATCATTTAAACTATACTTTGGCTATTGCTTTCCAATTGTATTCGCAACATTAGAAGTAATGCAACGAAATTGCGCCACTTACACAACGAATCATATCATACAAGCCTTAATAACAAAGTGAAATATTTACAAAAACATTCAAGCAAATGGATATAAGTGAAGGGCATAAGACGAAGTTAATTGCAATTACAGAAATTCGCACTGCAACGATTATTGAATAGACATGCAAAATGCCATTCGGAAATTAAACGATATCTGTGTACATTTTGTGGTAAAGGATTCAACGATACGTTCGATCTGAAACGACATACCAGAACGCATACAGGTCCGCTTCGAGTTTTTTTCTTCTCATGTAACTACAGTCTCGCATCAATCTCAAAAAACGAATGAAAAAACAATTCCCATTGATATCTTTGAGATCTTTGTTGGAGAAAAACTTTAGGAGTTTAATATTTTAAATTAGAAACAGAGTTTGACCGTTTAAACATCTAAATTTGAATCAATTTAAATACATCATTTAAATAAAAACTTTATATTGTGCTTATATAACGAAATTTAAAAAATTTAAATCAAAAATAAAAATATACATTAGAAATGAGAAAAGTGGTTAACAAAGTGGCTAACTCAACGAATTCTTCCAAGGTGTTCCAAACTCAAATTTAAACAACCAGAACATGAACATCATAAAAACAAATGAAGCGTTAAAAGAAAGATCTTTTCAGAATGAAGTTCAAAAGTTGAATGCAGTGATAAGAGATAATATGTAAAAGTAATCGTTTCAGGTGTAAGACCTTACAAATGCGATCAATGTGAGAAATCGTTTACACAACGGTGCTCATTGGAATCACATCTACGTAAAGTTCATGGTACTCAACATAAATACGGATATAAAGAAAGGAGAAGCAAAGTAAGCGCATATTCAAATAATTCGATTGCGATTACAAGAAATCTATGGAGTCCAAACATCCTTCTAGTTGACATCTGCTTAGAATTAGAAGCTACTAACGAAAAAAATCTCTCAATTCTATTAAAGTTCTCAACATGAAAGAAAACATTCTTCCGTTTCCTTCTTTAGATATTTTACACTTTCGCACTAAAGAATGAACTTTCTAGTTTTGGCCTATGCAGTTGCGCAAACCGATCCCTTGAAAGCCTCTGCCCTTCTTAACAGAGAATATTGAAACAATCACGTTTCAGCAATTTGATTGGATAACTACACTCATGTAAAACTAGTGATCTCTTTGTCAAAATTTGGAAACTACTCGAAAAGCGAAATAAAAAAAGACGCCCATTGAAAAAAAGCACTTTATATGTAGATTATATATTTATATCTATCTACCTGCCTAAAAATATATGTATGTACATGTATATATATATATGTATATATACATATATATATATATATATATACATATACAGGGTTAGGCTTAGGCATAGGCTTAGGCTCAGGGTTTAGGCGTAGGCGTAGGCTTAGGCTTAGGCTTACGCTTGCGCTTACGCTTAGGCTTAGACTTAGGCTTAGGCTTAGGCTTAGGCTTAGGCTTAGGCTGAGGCTTACGCTTAGGCTTAGGCTTGGGCTTAGGTTTAGGCTTAGGTTTAGGCTTAGGCTTGGGGCCTAGGCTTAGGGTTATGCTTATTCTTATGCTTATGCCTATGCTTAGGATTGGGCTTAGGTTTAGTTTTGGGCCCGGGCTCAATCTTGGGTCCAGGCTTAGTCTTAGGCCTAGGCTCAAGCTCAGGTTTACGCCCATTCTGAGTCTTAGACATAATCAGAGTCTTATGCCCGAGCCTAGGGTACGCATATATGAATAAATAAAGAAACCATATATATATATATGTTTACAGCCTGAGCCCAAGCCTGAGCTTTCGCCTAAGCTTAAACCCAGGTCTGATCCTAAGAAAGTTTAAGCCTGAGCATTGGCGCAGCCCTAAGCCTATGACTGCGCGTTAGCTTAAGCGTGAGCCCAAGAATAAGCCTGAGCCTGAGCCTAAGCTTAAGTTTAAGCCTAAGCCTATGGATAAGGCTGAGATCAAAGCTATGCTTCAGCCCAAGCTTAAGCCTAGGTTTACATAAGCTTAATCGCAAGCCTAAGCTTAGGCCTAAGCCTAAGCCTAAGCCTATATATATATATATATATATATATATATATGCGAAATATTTGATGCGAAGTTGCAATTACTCTTTTATTTTTCAGGTATTTGTTTGCGAAGATTGTGGTTTTACAGCGACCGTATTCGATGAATATATTTCACATCTGAGTTTGAGCCATCCGTTCAGTGCACAGCTGATAAAGCTTAACTCATCCACTGCTGTCTCAAAATTTAAATCGGATATTTCGCCAACCTCTTCGTCACACTCAGGCTCTCTTCCTAATAAGAGCTAATTGTTTCTTGTATACCGACATACGCCAAATATGTGTTCTTCCCTTCATATTCAACAAGCTTTTGAGAATAAGTGTGAAACGTTCAAGCGATAAATACATTACCGTATACACGACTCTACCGTATATACGACTCAGCAAATTGTAATGAATAGTTTAGGGCTACTGCTTATAATTTATCACGCAAAGACTTTGTAATAAACTAGGTCTCTTGTTAGTCAAAATATTCGTTAACCGATTCGCATCAAACCGGAAAATAATCGTGAGAATCATCTAATTCATGCTCATGCAGTGCAGATACAGTTACTCCGATCCGATCATTGCATCAATTTTGGGCTTACATTTTACATATATACTTACGTGCATATATATATATAAATATATAATGTCCATATCCATACATATATTCCCATGTATTTAAATGTTTTTCAAAAGTTGACCATTGTGATGCGTTGTTCTTGTCATTTCATGGTTATGTTCACGTTAATAAGAAAAAATATTATATTCTTGAATAAACAAGCAGCGCATTAAAGCATTTACAGTGTTACCGAAGTGGTTCCTCTTCGTGATATCTGATAAGCCAATCGGAAATAAACCCAATTGGATCTGCGGGTCGTCGCAATAGAACCTTAAATGGACTTTCGTTCAAAAATTGTAAATTCCAATGAATAACCTCTATATAATTTTATTTCAAAACGATGAAATTGCCACGCAGAAATAATCAAACCGAAATAATCAAAACATCTCGGAGTTTTAATTGATTACCTCAAACTTCAAGTTTTCGATATGCTTAACTGCAACAAACAACTCGTCAGATGAAAGTCACATCTTTAAAGCAAACACATTCCAAGAACAACATTCCAGGAGCAAAGCAAACTCTCTCTCTTCAAAAATAAAACACTTTCACTTCTCGTGATAAGGTAATATCCCATGAACAAAAGTAGGCTCAAGCAACAAAGATGAGGATTCAGAAGAGTATTCTCTATCTCTTCTTCTATCAGTATGGAATATCACATCATATATGTATCATACCATTTCTTTAAATTCATAACCTTCTTTAAATTTTCGCCTCTAATGTTGAAATTTAAGCTCCATTATGATTGTCGCCTATCCACTGTGTGTGGATTTTCCGCCTTCAACTGATCAATGGATCATTGTAGCTGTAATCATTGTTTTATGCGTAAACCCAACGATATCGCGTGTACGGATTTATGTGCACAATCATAGAGATGTGTGAGCAGGAAAGCGATACGGTTCGTCAAATGCATTGTGGAAAGACAGCGGATCTTTAATTGCACAATAAGTTTCCTCCTTATTCAGCACCTTTTCACCGAACGTTTTCATTCATTCCGGTATATTTTAATTTGCACTGGTGAACTTCATCAAAAGATTTCATGCGACACTCTCAACTGATTATTCTACAAACTCGATTCGTTAAGATTCGCTCATATTGCGCTATACAGAAATAGAGTTCACCTTGTGGTCGATAATCGACTACAAGTCAGGAGAGAGGACGGGGACAGAGGGGAGGAGACAGGGAGGTTCGTTTTGAATCAGAAAACGGCAAACAGGTGATGAACTCTAAACTCTAAGCGTATCCCTAAGCATTTACGACACTTAGTTAACACTCTAAGCACTAAAAAAATAATTTCTAACCTCAGCTAGTGCTTTCGTAAGGACGGGAGCGACGGTTCGCGCCAAATAAAGACCATTATCCGAAGTTGGTAGATCGATTTTGTCCTGTACGAGCTTTTCGAATTTACGACGGTCAATTTCATCATCATCGTCACGACGTGCCGAATCAATCAACGAGCTGCAAATACACACTTAAGATTCAAGTTTTCAGCAAAGCAAAACCAGAAACATCATAATCCAAAACATCGACAACTTTAGCGACATCTGCAAAATTTTGATTTTCTTCAAGCCCATCACAAATAACTTTCGATAATATAAAAATTTGTTCCTGGAATTGACCTGAAAATTCGTTTTGTATGCTTAAATTTCCATCCGTGGAAAACTTCTTAATTCTCGTAGCAGAAATTCAGCTTTCAATTGCAAAGCGATTGCCTAAAGATAGAAGCGTTTATTGGTTAGCTTTGCTGTATAAAAACGATCGAAAGGTACTATTTTCCTGCGAATTTACGATCATTCCGACCAATGAAGTAATCCAATTATGGAAAAGTACTGTATGTCCAAGAAAATTGAAAAATAGGAATGTGCAGTAAAATTGAAATGATATCTTATGACGGAGACGGAATCAGCGCTTTGTGGAGATTCGACGCGTGGTGTATCGTCGAAGATCTCATCGTTGATCAACTCCACATCATCGTCCCTTTCTTTCAGTAGCTTCAAATCAATGACTGCATTTCGACGATAATAGTCTGGTGTTCGGCCTTCCTGAAAGGTTGCGCAAAAATAATCTTAGATACATCCCAAAAGATAAAGTAAACGAACTCATTACTACCACATCTGCCCTCGAACGAACGCCGGAAATTTCTGGAATAACAAATAAGGTAAGTAAGTTACCAGTGGAAGTTAAGGACAACACATTGATGGCACCACAGAGAATTTCTTGATCTAACGAATATTCCACCGTTTCATTTCTTCTTCTCTAGAATTCATACAAAACTATAAAGCTTCCTTCAACACTGAAGGATCAAACATCGCTGAAAGATTTCTTTGGCAAAGAGACGGATCGTATTCGATTTTTTTCGATCTTTAATAAAAACAAGCCGATTCTTCCCTCTCCGCTTCCCTTATCAGGAGATAGCGTTCCCTCTCATTTCTGAAGGCCAATTCATTTGTACATTTCTGGACATTTTCTTGGTAATCTCAACTAAAGCGAACAATAACAGCTTCACTGCATACAACCAAGAAAGTGGCTGACTTTAATAATGAATAAATGTTACATACACATTGAAGATAAGAAAAACAAACAACAAAGTTACATTATCAACGGCGATAGGGTCGGCGCCTGCTTTACCAAGTATTTTCAGATAATGCCCACCATCGCGTGCTGCTGCCGCATAATGCATTGCCGTACGCTTGTTCTGAAAAAAAAAATTTTTTTTTAAGAAATAAAAATCTAAATACGTCACTGATGAATTTAAATTACCTTCCACGTATTTTGGGATTACCTTCCAACGATTTCCGGAGTACCTCTCAGGGATTTTTGGTTGTGTAATCAGCAAACAATCAACGCGCAAGCGCACGTCGACCGTTCGATGAATACCGCAAATGAAGTGATGAGGACGGCAAAAATGATTTTAGAACGCATTAGTTAGTCCTATTCGGGAATGATTTTCTATTCACCTGTCAAAGTGAGCATAAATCAACCCCTTTGTAGGGGATAATGTATGAGTGTCATTCGTCATGGTGGACACTGATCACGAAGGTCGTTTTATGAAAAAGCGCTTTGCCAAATTACTTGAACATTTCACGCTGATGTAAAACGACAAAATTTGCGTTTCCAAAAGAGATGAAACATTGCATTGTTCTACCTAGACGTATGTAATTGTATTCATTTGCTTCTAAAAGACTTTGACTCAAGAGCGAAGAATCTTAAATTTTTATGTGCATAACCGTAGCATACGAAAGGTGAGGAAAATAAATTTCCGCTCATCAACTATTACACCAACTCTGTTATCATTATCCATAAATCTTTGTGACCCTTCTTGCCTCCTGACTCGATAGACAAAGAGGCGAATACACATACCAACCAATATCTCCCAACTGCTTCCACTTAGCTACAGAAAGTGTCCCAAGCTTAACTGGGACTTGATGCAAACATCATCCCACACCATATCGAGCTTAAGCAATATTCACATCGGTTAGAAAGTACAGTCAGGGGCACATATTCAGCCTAATTTCTGTAACAAGAGCTCAAGATCTCAGTAATTTTTCTAAATTCAATAATTCTGCAACGCTTGCATTTGAACTCCCGCGCTAGATCTCCTCCTTCCTTTCTAAAAAGATAGTAATTTTGATGATTTTCTTCTAGAATGCCTGAAGACTGTAATTTATCTTCTCGTTTCCAACTCATTAACCATTAAAATTTAAAAAAGGTTTAGTTGAAAAATTAATAGATTTGAATACGAGCAAGACACAACGTTTATGAAACACAATGACATAATTATCAACTAAAAAAGCTGCCCTGACTTTTATGGTAATATAAGAAACGAGGGGAACAGTGCCTCGAGGTGAAATACACCTATCAAACAGTCAACGATAAGGAAGACACCTTATCAAAACGAGTATCACCGGCTTCAAACAGTGATATTTGCCCCCAGAATAGAGAAAATTCTACCAATAAACAACCTGATGGCACAACGAACCAAATCTATCGACGAACATTCTAATTCGATAACGCAAGCAAGAGAGTGGAACTTTTGCAAATTTAGATTATTGAAATTTCATTCTATTGAAATTGAAATTCTAACCTTGATTACCGAAATTCAACAAATTTCTGTTCTATTTCCATTCATTTCATAAGAAAAATCCGCTAATACGGGTAAGATTAAGTTTCCTATCATCCCCTACTTCATATATATGATGCCGCGAAAATAAAATCCCTTCCTTAAGTATAAAAAATTATGCATAAATTCTCATTTCTTTGAATTATTTCCTTCTAATTATGCTGGATGAAAGATTGGGAAAGTTGCATCATGGACAGCATTGCGTTCAATAAAAGGCCTTTATCTGGCATTGTGGTGTATTGAAGGCTCCCAAATGCAAAAGCAAGAAACTCCAACTTTCCTCACCATTGTATCCGAATTGGCAAGTGACAATGTGCGTCGGTTACTTTACTACTTCTTAAAGTATAGCACAGTCAATCAACGACTTAAAATTTCACTATTGTCATATTTCACTCGCGCTTAAATATTCTCATGGTAAGTCGAATGCAATGACACAAATCCTTAAAGACTCTTTCATCTCATCGGTGAAGAATATTTTCCTTCACTGAGTGCCATAAAATAGAAAGAACAAACATAGTCAGGTGCGTTAAGAACCGAAGAGAAATTAGCGGCAATATAACGAATAATTTCCGTTTGTTCGAAGACGACAGCTGTATGCAACGGTGTACAACCGTGACGATCGCGGGCGAGAGCCAGCTTCTTCGATACGACCAGCTGCTTAACAAGTTCGAGATTACCTTCTTTGATCGCTTTGTGCACAGCTTCGATTTCCGCCTTAACGATTTTTCATTATGGTTAAATCTGCCGAAGTTGTTGGATGAATGATAAAATGCTTCGCAAGAAAATTAGCGCATTATCACCAAGGACTTTATAGAAAACAAAGTAAGGAAATACGCATTCTCGATATAAGCAAACATTATCACCGATGACATCAGAGACTTCTTCTTAGTTTAAGTAAAGAACGTCTCGAGATATCGGCGAAAGAAGCCAAAAAAGATGAGAAATAAATTCAAATTTTTTTTCAGTTAATCAAAACAACCGTCAATAAAAGACAGTCAATGCAATCAATGAACGGAACATAAAATAGAAATTTTCCAAAAATTTCCTTTCGGAAGTTAAAAATTTTCTGAGGGGTTAAGTTATAGTGCACATTTTTCTGAACATTAGAGTGCTGATTTCATAGCTCGCTATTGGGAACTAAATAATTGTGAAGTTGTGCTATACGGTTCAACGAGTGAATAATAAAAAGAGCTCTTTAATCAGCGCTTTGGGCAAGCTGAATATTACACAGCAATGCATTCAGCAGAAATGACCTAGCCACTATTGAACTAGCCCTTTCAAAACTGACAAGTAGGCTGGTAATAAACTTTTAAAAAATTTCCAATCCCGTGATGTAGAAGTCTGGAACTTGGTTTGTGCAAATATCGTTAACGCATCCACTTCTACATCTTTCAAACTGCGGCTGAGCCGCTTCAATTATTAGACAGTTGCTACTGCCATGCATTAAATGCCGATTCGCCTGAAATTTTTCTTCACGGGCGTTTTCTTCTTTCTTGCTATTCACGTTCATATAACTTTTGTATGTTTTCCCCAATTTAGAACATTTAAATAAAATTTTTTAAAATAGCACAAACATTCTCTCCTTTTATCTTCCTTTCCAGTTATTAGTTATGTAAAGAAGAATGAAACCAAAGTGACTATAATAAACCGCCCCAGGTATCTTAAACTGCTTTCCGCGGTTCACCTTCTATACGAACACTACAATAACTATGGAAACTGTGCGGTTCTTTTTCGTTTTTCCTATAGCGGAAATGCAAAGAATGGAGCGCGATTAAAGAAGTTCGATAATGACACAAGTTATGCTACAAATAAGCATTCTTCATAAATCGTCGCCTTCAGAAGTGTGTACATCGGCGAAGAGGACAATACGGGTGACCCTCATCCATGGGACGAGCGTCAACAACTCACTTCAATGTCATGACATCTTATCGCCACTCATACTATAACCTAAATATACACATCATAGGAGACATCTATCTGCTGTAGGCATGTGTGTGTATCTGTCTGCGTATGGAATTTCTCATTGCCTCCTTTAGCACCTCGAAATATATGGCAAAAACTATACAACGGTTCACTAACGCCGATAACTTTAGGCTGGTTGCCTACAATAGAACATGTCGGCAAGAAGAAAAGCTCCGAGGCCACCACACTTCTTATGAATGCACCCCAAACAATAACATACTGCGCTCATCGCGCATCCACCACACTCACCATCAATATGGCCCATCATATTGCCCTCAAAGGGACGCCATTTTCTGTGTTCAACTAGCGGTACCCTCACACGCATGCACACACATACGAACACCCCCACACAAAAAAACATCCGCCCACGCAGACATAAGCACCATATCACATCACAACGTATACACAGCACGCACAAACACACGAAAACAGACACAACGCACTATACAAACGTAGTAACAACTAGTAACAACAAACAACAACAGTGCGCACTTGGTGTTCCTGTAAGAAACTGAGGATACACAGAAGTGTTAAAGTCTGCAGAATTCCATGAAATGGGAATTCGGGCGACAGGCGTAAGATGGCTGGTGCTATAAATCGTAATCAGGGATTTATTTTTCAAAACTTCGGCCTTGAAAGTGACCAAAAGACTGTGGTGGAATGTAATTTAAAAATAAGACATTGGAAGGTGAAAATTGAATTCGGAGAAAAACTTTTTCAAAGTGCTCTCACCACCACGAAACGTTTAGTGAACGGATGCTCTGCACCTATGCCACTTATTCTGCTTTCGTTTCTAGAATATCTTTTCTCATATTCGGTCACTCAAGTTACCACTGTATTATTCAATTTTCAAAATGAGTTTTTACGCTCGATGTTTTCACTTAATCAATCAATAATCCGCTCATATAATTGATACACAATACGACATAACAAAGAATAGATATATTATCCTGAGAAGAAACCTACAAGATAGGTGTCAAGATGTTCGAGGAAGGTAGACGATTCAGGATTGTTGGATGTTCGATTCTGGAGGAGATCTCCACATCCTGAGAGAACGAGTTGCTCAAGTTTGGCGACATTTCCTTCACGAATCCATTGCTGCATACTCGATTCCAAATATGATGGCGCAACACGGTTATGCAATACCTAAAATATGGAAACATAAATGATTGAAAAGTAGCGTACGATGTGTTCTTGATGGCATACTCGTCGTCAACCCTTGTATCTGCATTAATATACAATAACAGTACTAATATAATCAACCCTCATTATCAATGCTAAATGTATCTTTCTCCCATCAGTAAGCCCTTGCAAAATTCTTTTCGCTCAGGTATCGTTCCTCCTCAACTTTTCCCACCAATTTTCTACTTTTGTTCCTCAATACAGTATTCGGTATTTGACATTTGCAATGACTTCTTCAGCATATGAGTTCATCGTTCATTAGCGCATTGAGCAAAAAAAAAGAACTGATATGAAATGAATGCAACACCACTCCATTCATCAACTTATAATACCCATATTCAACGGAATCTTCGAAATGCAACGACGAGAAGATTCTGAAAATGGGTTGTAGTCAGATTTCAGTTTCTACATGAATCATTGGTTCAGATGCTCGAAACAATACAACTGTTCTTTACAATTAAAGAAAATCCCTAAACAATTAAAGGAAAATAATGACTGAATCTTCGACTTGGGAATTATAAACCGGATGACCTCTTATAAGCTTTTTACCAAGTAACGGTTTTATAAGCTAATGAAAAAATTACACATTAATCAGAGCAACTTCTAAATAAAAACTATTAGGAGTCGTCATGACAGCCGAAAAACCACATTATGCTTTATTATCAATTCATCTCCAATGAACAACATTATGGTACTGCGATGAACAAGAATTGCATCAAAAGGAAGAAAGTGCTACCATTTAATCGAGTTTTAATTTAGATAAAAGTACATACTTTTTACATAATTTGGCCTCTCATTCGCTAAATCTTTTCTTAATGAAACGCTGAAAGCAACCTGCTTCAGAGCGGCTTTTGTGTTCAGCCGCAGTGCTTGAAGATCAATCTCGCCCGGATATTTCAGATAATACTTCGCTGGGCGTCCATTCTGAAATCAGTGCAATATTCAAGAAAACGACAAAATATGGCAAAAAGCACAAGTGAAAAGCTTTCTTTTTAGCAAAAAAAATTACAAATAAAACCATTGTGGAGATTAGACCTAAACCTCAGTGAGCAAAGCAATGTTTACAACTCGAAAACGAAGTATAAACTTTCGTGCTATATTTAAAAAAAGCTGAAATCTTCAATTTAAAGGCTGTTAAACATCTTCTAGCATTAAAACATTGTTCAAAGGCGATGAATGAAAGTAAAGCTTCTATTATTTGTATCTTTGGTAGTAAATAGTATATCTGGAGAGGTCACTGTTCGCAGATCGCCTTTACTTTCCATGACGTTTTACGGGAAAGCAAATCGAAAAAAATTTTGGGCCGTGATCCAAAATTTAGACCACTTCGGTCTTTTTGGAAAAAGTTGGATAATCAGCGAAATTTTTTCTGCAATAAGACGTTCAATGACAAACTACTAGCAAAGAATTTAGAGAATTCAATTAACGCACACAATCGAAAATGTTTGGATCGGCACCAGCTTTCCTCATCACTTTATACACATATCCACCATCACGAAGTGCTGCCGCATAATGCAGTGGAGTTCTTTTATTCTGAAACGAATTACTCGTTTCAAAGAAACTTTTCGTTGCTGTATGACAAGGAAACATCAATTTTATTCTTCCATGAACATTTTCTCAACTCCAGATTCCTTACTTCTTTCTTGAGCCTATTTGTTACGACTGACGAACGTTAAAAGCATAAGTAGCACATGTTACCCCATGAAGCATATTTAGATGTAAAATCTGTTTTAATTTACTCCTAACCTATCTTCCAAAAGTTATCAATGAGAACGACAAATGAAATATTTTCCAACAATTTACACCTACAATGAAGAGATGAAGTTGAAACTACAAGTATACTGCTAGAAATACACCACAAATAATTAAACGTGAATAACCGGCTATAACAAACCACAGTACTATGAATGAATGATTCATATATATTCCTAAATGAAAACAAGAGAGAAAATTTTGAAGCGCTGCTTCTTTGTTACAGACTTCCTTTTAAAAATATAACATCTAAGTGAAGAACAAAGCAAATTTACTTGCACCGTGGGCTTCTAATTTCATGTACATTTGGCACATCATATATCATGCGGGAAATAAAATATTAAAAAAGCTATGAGAAAAAAAACAGAGCTATTAGAGCTGAGAAATATTTTCAAAGCCAGCATTAAATTTATTGCCTTGAAATGAAAAAAAAACCCCCACCTGATCCATTGCATTCACCGATTGAGGATAATTGCGTATTAGATATTTAGCGATATCAATGCGTCCAAATACAATCGCCTTATGTAGTGGTGATAAGCCGCGTGCATCACGACACAGTGCCACCTTCTTGCGATCGGTTAGCAACTTCACCGCCCTTAGATTACCAGTCTCTATCGCTCTATGGATCGCTTGAATCTTCGCCTTATAAAATTTTACTATTATAAAATGATCTCTCGCTGATAATTCACTTAAACATTTACAAATTTTCTATCATTATCAGAATTGATAAGGAAGAATGATGCTATTCTAAAATTACGACGATGAAAAAAATTATACCATTCTTTTAGCACTGAATCAGTGATAACGAAAGTTTCAACACTTCCTGCACCACTTTTTCTCAATGCTCCCAAATTACTTTGACTGCGAGAACAGTGTGAAATACCTACCGTCGCCCTCTCTACTCACCTATAAAACTATCTAGCTGGCCATTCAACCTCCTGAGCTCTCATTTTCGGAAATATTTCGTTTGCTGGCAAAAAAATTAAATCGAAAATAAGGATACTTCAGATGGTTGTCACCGTGAAAAATATTTTTAAAACCTGCCTTTCTTCTGCTGTAATCGCCTCTATCTGTGTGATGCTGAAGGCAGCATTCACATCTTATCAGTAACCCCATCTAGTTCTTAGCAAAAATTTTCAGTGCTCAGATGCGGCGCAAACTATAACAAATTTGCAGAAAGTCTCATTATTAATCAGAAAATGCAGATATTCCCGAAAACGCATCACGAAATTCGTTACCTTAATTTGAATATACAGATTTTGAAGCTTTGACACCCAATGAAGTTTCTCAGTAAAACTTCACAATTAGTGAAGCTTTATAAAACTCAAACTCTGCAAAAGACAAACTTCTCTTCTTTCTTCGCGAATGCTGAAGTTGAGGCCAATTGTGGAATAAAAGTTGGATCTGCTCACAATTAACCATATTTCCTAAGTTTCCATACAACGGCCGCATTTCGCAAAATAACCCAATAAAGCAAACACTTTTCCAGATTAATACCGCAAAGAACACCACATATTGAGACTCTAAAATACCTGATATTGAGGGAGTACTTCAAGGAATGTGATTGCATCGTTATCTTCTACTTCGTGTGTCCTACCCAATAGCAAGTCGCCATAACCGTTCAGCACGAGTTCCTCCAGCTTGCCAACATTACCCGTGTGTATCCAATCCGATATATCCTCTTCCAGATCTACAATTTTTTCCTTATAGTTTCCTCGTTTTATGCAATGCTATCTTTTTCCTATAAACGGTGAAAGTCTTACAATAAAGTCTTACAAATATAAAATGTTCACATAGAAGTAGAACAGTTAAAAGCAGACAGAGTATCATGGAGACGTATTTTAATGAAAATCATCTCGAAATAAAGGCAGCTGAAACCAAAAGAACCGTGAGATATGAAGTTATTTGAAATCATTAGCCTCACAAATCTTATAAGCCCTATTTTGGAAGTACTTTTACCGAATATAAACTGAAATCGAGTAAGAAATCAGTAAATATGGTCGTATCATGCACTTGGGCCAGACTAATATTCCAGTTACCGCACAACTATCATTTGCGAATCATCAACAGAGGCAAACAAGTCCATGAAAGCAAAGCCTCGATGCAACGATAGTACTCATCCTATACCTTTCAAAGAAGTGTAATTCTTAGCGAAACTGCATCAGGTGAATTTCGAAAGCTTCCGAAATGAAGCCAGAATTCCGAATGACATCTAAAAGTGTGCCAGTTTTAAACAAGTGCAGATGCGGGTTCGAAAAACTGTAAAATATAAACTTTTGCACTCCGGCCATCCAACCTTTCAGTTTCCTAATAATTAGCAAGGAATAAAATATGCAAATTAATGCATCCATACTTCAACTGACTCAACATTTCGACCAAACTTTGCATTAAAAAACCTTTTTTGTAGTCGACGGGTAAGAAATTAAGCTTTCCTGCCTGCAAAATGGATAAAAATTTTTGACGCTCCTTTAAATGTTTGTAACTTCTTTCAAAACTGATGGATCAGCTTGAAATTTGACACAGGAAGTCAACCACACGAAGTACACCACCACTAGATTTCGCAATTCTAGCGTATGTGGTTTTCGAGTCGCAAATGTCGGATGAGTGGAGGGACACGCATAAGGCTTTCATAGATACCACCTTGCAAATGAAAAGTTACAAGAGAGCATAAAAGGTGGAAAAAGGCAAAATAACTTAAGCATTTCTCACTGGCCTGAACTTGCGAACTGGAAGGTGGGTAACTAAAACGACAAATGAAAATTTCGTATCCCCTTGATTATAGGAGAGAATGCGGTACCATCGTAATACCATCCCTCCACGCCTCTTGTTGATTCCTCCATCGTTCTCTCACTGAACCTACCGTTTTGATTTCTCTACTGTAATGACACAATAAGCCAAACAATTAAATAATAAAGGTGAACTGCCTTGAAGAAGAGGACGATTGAGTTGGCCCGAGATGAGTTGATTCATGACGGCATTATCTTTCAGCGTTCTCACGTTCAAATTCCGACCATGAGTTCGATAATAAAAAGGTGTATGGCCATGCTGAAGTGGAAAAGATCATTTCGCTAGTAGTTAGACTGCAATAATTTGTTGCCATTTATGCAGCAATATTTCCCCGCTCAATTTCTTCTCATATAAGTTTCGGATTCTACACATGAATATCTCTACTCGTATTCTGCCTCTTATAATGCGATGGAAGTTTTGAATCATTTCGCACAAATGCCATGGAATAAGTGCTTCCGGATGAAATTTATGACCTTAAATTTAACTCAGTGATTCCTGAAACCTGAATTCATGGAAGATTATGGAAATTAATGGACCCCATCTTGTCGCGCAAAACAAATATGATTCTCTTTTTTGAAATGGCTGCATGTTAGGCATCGAATTTTCTTTTCGTCGAAAGCGAAACTATTCGCTCTCCCAATGTGGCAGCAATTCACATACCGGACCACAGAGGGGGTCTGCTATTAGGGGAAGGGAGGCGGTGAAGTTGTTCCTTATTTTAGCATGTCCCTCAAACATTTTTTTTCCATCGGCGTTAGATAGGCCACTAGGACGATGAAATTGCTCCCCGCTTAAAGAGTCGTAGCCAAAAGAACATTGCGCTCCTAGCTGTCTGATGGGTCCCATACATATTACTTCTGGCGCTAATTCTTGGATTTCATTAAAGCAATGACTCGCAAACTGTTTAGGGAACACAAAAAAGGAAGAGGGTACTAATACAGCTGTCGTTTACCTTATCTTCAATAAACGCATCACCACCGGCCTTTTGCAGTACCTTAATCATATGCTCACCATTCGAATCGGCAGCCGCATAATGAAGCGCCGTACGACCAGCCTGTAAAACAGCCTCTAGAATGATGTTCAAAGTGAAGAAAAAGAGCAGTTGTTCAACAGATCATTCGTTGTAAGATTTACTTGTGTAAAAATTAGCAGTGTTAGCAGTAATTGATTAAATGACAAAACAATATTAATATTAGAAAATGTATCTCAAATAGTTTCAAAAATGTTCAATTCGGCATTTTAAATGATATTTTTTAGATGAAAAATGCCGTCGACAATATTCACGAAAAAATAAAACTTCCTGATGAGCGCGAACGATCGAACGTATAAACAAAAGTCATTTGAAAATATAACAATCATTACTTTTGATATTCGCACCAACGTTATCAGCTTATAGAACGCGTTAAAAAGTAAACCAACATGATCGGCAGCGTTGACACATGATGGATATTTCGCTAGCAAATATCGAACAGCGTTTGTTTGACCATGAAGCAGTGCTTTATGCAACGGGGTCATACCTGAAATGAGCGCGGCGTCATATCCCCCCAAGCGCTACTTCATGTGAAAGATATCTGCAACAACGACAATGTCACTGCCATAATGCAACGAAACGCTGCATTAATTATTCTTTCATTGAGGATCATTGTAAAGACTCTCTTAATAACATAAAAAGCTGCAGCGAATTATCTAAACCCATTCCATATTCAACGACTGGATGAATTGCTACGAACAGTGGATGCAGTTACTGAGCAAATCACAAAAGTTCAATCAGCCGAGTTATTACTTATGGTTCCTCTTCGGTCATCAACACTCCTCAAAAAAAAGAGATAATTCACTGACCATATCTGTCTCGAGCAGTGGCGAGTTGGGGCCGGTCGATTAATGACTTCACACGACGCACATCACCATCCTCTACTGCTTTATGGATTGCGTCTATTTTAGCCTGAAATAACACTGATTACTTTATTGAGTGCAACAGCAGCGAAGATAAAAAACAAAACGAAAACACACCGCGGCTGACTTCGCATAAGGACAAACAAAGTTCAATCAAAACTTATGTCGTTATTGAGCGATCTACCAGTGATTATAGCACTCCAATATCAGAACCATATACAGTGATAAATTGTTTGAACCAGTTCTTTCTGTTACACTTTGCAGGTTGATGTTGGCCGCATTAGTGCAAAAACAGAAAACTTGACACTAAGTACCTGAAAAAAGACCCGATTGGGTTGCAAATTTTCCAAGACCTTCAAGGACTTTTGAGGGGAGCTTTACTGTAGGATCCTTTCCTTCCCAGAACAACTTTCGCACACCAAATCAGCACTGTATAACACATCCATACAACGGTATAGACTATCATCAGTCACCCAAATTATCGCTTAGCCAACCTTTCATTACTGCTGTACTAACCCACAACAATGTCTCTGCTTCGAAAAATTAGCGTGCTGCACATTTAAATTAGTTTGAAAAGCGATATGTATATATATATTTATATGAATAAACGATATTTATGCATTAGTAATAAATATGGGCAGTACTATTTATTAATATTAACATTAATACGTTTATAAATATTAGGGTGAGATTAATATTTGTATTTGTACTAACAATAACATATAACAAACAGTATTTATAATATACATGTACATACATAAACAGATAATATTTATATGCAAGTAGGTACACATACATGCATATATACCTATATAAATATAAATAAATGAATGGATTCATGCTTTAAATGCAGATGAGGAATGAATTCGAGATTTAAGTGCATTATTCCTAGAAGACATATTAGTGGATTGACGTCTGCAACGATGACGTTGAGTCCTATGTCGTCACACTAATTGAGCTCTTATCTAAACGCTAATGCTTATAAATGCATCCATGTTTGAAGCAGTTGCCGGCATCTGCTGCAAATATATTTTTCATTTTATAGAAGCTTCAAGCAATTTTGTTTCCAATATTTGTCAAAAGCAAAAGTACAGCAAAGGATGCACAGAATACATGAAATCCTTTTTAACAAGGTACACCAATAATCACTCTCAAAAGATTCGAGAAATGAAGAAGTGAGTCGGATGACATATTTATTTTGTTTTGAACTTCCAAAAACTTATAGAAAAGCTTGTTTATCACCGATAATAAAAGCCCTCTTCCATCAAGCACATAAAGATAACTCGCAGTAAATCTTTATGCCCTTCCGAAGACAAACAAATCGTTAGAATAATCCTTTTAACAGGACCTTTTATCAAAACCTTTAATTTAAAGTCTCAGCACACCATCTGTGAAGAATTAAGAACAACAGAACTGTGTTGCACACCATTTCTGCTAAAAGGAGTTTGCTGAAATACCATAAATAAGATTATCGTGGCACTAAAATGCTCGTTCTTAACTGTTCTTAACTAAAATGTTCTTAAATTGCTGAAATAACAGATGCGCTATTTAGAGTTAAAAGAGGGTTGACTGATAAACGCTCTTCCTCTTTTAATGGCATTACCGACCTGTGCACGGAGGAGGGGGGTCCATCACATGCATGCCAAAGTTAGCATCGATCACATCTGAGCCAATCAGCGTGAGCAACTCTTCCCTTCTTCATTTCAGAGCGTGTTCTGCACCTCAACGGGTACTGAACTTGCCGTGCAAAACTGACATTTTCAATTCACCCTAGACGGGAGTGAGGAAGGCACGTGTTTTCCAAAAGAAGGCAGGAGTAGGCAGGATAGATAGGATAGATAAATTTCCTTCTTTTATTACCCCTATCACCCCATTCATTCATTTGCGAGCATCAAGAGTGAGGACAATCGCACAAGCAAAACCAAAACTCCAAACTAATCTGCGACTGACTCTCGTCCCTGAGAGAAACCAACTGGGGCTTCATCAGAATGCTGAATGAGATTGCAATGCGTAGAACTAATCCTACAATAAATAGGCCAGAGGTAGCACAAAATTTAGAAAGCATTCATGCCGACTTCATGAACAGTTTTAGCAAACTGCAAAAAGCTGTCATTTCTATAATATAAACGATGACACATTGCAATAAAAGTATTGTTAAAATGACCTGATATTGATGAATGCCTTGTAAAAATTCCTCAGCTGCCAAATTGACAGTTTTTTTGTCGGTAAGAAGGTGCACTCGGCCATCAAGCATCACTTGTTCGAGTTTCTGCACATCACCCTCAGCTAGCCACTTCTCAACGTCCTCTTCACTTGGTGCATCTATAGAAAATGCTTCAATGAGCGCATTCCATTTTCATAAATCTTCAACAATTTCTTTCATCAAACTCTAATAATATTAACAACTTAACTATTTTTAAGCAACAAAGTCTTCGCAATTATCATGAGGTAATATTCACCGTATATCAAATTATATACGCAGCAGGGTGCTGAGAAAAGCCGAATTGAAAGCAAGAATCTCAAAATAAACAACACACCATTACCTGAGCAAAAACATTCAACTTACCATAATCGTTTTACCTGAGAAATCTTTAGCAGAAATTTCGACGAAATCTTCAGCATCTGATATGACATCGAGCAATGCGGACATAGAGGTTACAAATATGATCAATCTGCATTTGTAGCATTCGACTACGACCCATAATTATGTCACTTCCGATTCCGCTTACATCACTGTGCACTTTCTTTTAATTACTCTTCGCTTTCGTTAATAGCGCATTTCACATTACGTTTTTTCACTTCACTGATATCCATTGAGGTGCTCTGTTCAATTGGGAAAACTAAGATTCAGTACGTAAAATGAAAAGGCTATGAAATGAGTGAATGAGGAAAGCAAAAAACAACCTGGATCGAATATACTCTCATCCAACGATAGCCTACTAATCATTGGCGATGATATTCGCCTCATCTCAGAGAGTGGTCTAATAAAGCGATCTGGACTCGTGCGATAGCGAACCGCTGTCCAGCCATTCTGTAATAAGTCAAGTCTTCATAAAGCTGAAAACTATCGTTCTATGGTGCAAAGGCGGTAATGGATACGTGAATAATGTTCGCTGTTGCAAAGTTAATGGGTAATGGATAAATGAGTAGCGCCGGTATTGTATAAATGACCACTTGGTACCTGTCTGCGGCTAAGTTTCCTCAGTTGTCCTTATACTGAGACAGAGCATGACGACATCTTCGGCATCATTCAGTACACATCATTTTGTACGAAGGAGGGGTTCATCCGCCCCTAGTTCGGCGAATATGCCGTGATAAATCATATTTTTGGAAAACCCCGCCCTCGTTATGGAAGAACGGAAACACACCCTCGGAAAATTGTGGATCAAAATGCTTGAAATATATACCATTTGGGAGATTCCAAGAATCTTTCCCCAACCTCCAACTGCATCGTAATGGTGGACATATATGGGAGGAAGGAACAAAAGGAAACAGCACAAAAAAAATTAATCAATAAGCCACATAAAGTATATAGATTCAAAACTACTAAAACACGTTGGAGATGAAGATGGAAAAAGAAATAAGTGCAAGGAATGAGGTTATAGAACAAGGAGAATATAAAGCGGTTAATGAAATGACGACTGATGACTGAAATATAGTAGTGAGATCAGCAAAGCTTGATCTTTTCCGAGGATTCATTTGGCCTCAATAGTGAAAGGATGCTGGCAATGATGGAAGCTCTAACGATTCGAATCGTGCAATTAATTCTTCGCTCTCGCCTATTTCCAACTTTTTTTGGACTATTTAAAACATTTATTGGTCCCAATTATAATGTATTATTTCTTTTTTTCACTCATATTACCTTCTTTACTTTTTATGTTCTCTCGATTGAATCTCACATTTTTTGCACCTGGAATTGTGCTAACTTTAAGGCATCTTTTATTCAAGCTTTGGATCAAATCATATTTTTGATTGACTATGCACATGACCTCGTTTTCCTTCATTTGCCCACCACCACTATCATCTCTTTACTTTTATTAACCTATTAATGAGAAAAGGGCAAGGAATGATAGACTTAAGTGCTCAAAGTGCGGTATGAGTGGGAAAAGCCTCAATAAAGTTTCACTAATTAAGACATTTTTCTACGAGCAAACGTACAGCTTTATTGTTGAAGAAAAACTTTATCAAGAAGACCTCTCAAGAAATTCCTATCCCAATAATGACCAAAGTAAATGTAGCTTGTAACAACCGAAAGCTCAAGCCATAGCCCTCGAGCAAGTTAATGCCTTTTTTCTGCTTACTGAAAATGCCCTAAATGTTTCAGCGCCCTAAACATACGCATCAAACATGTGTCAGATTGGCACTCCCTAGACTATTGTTTAATTTGCCATGGGGTATCCTCGAGATTTACTCAATTGAGGGTTGCGCATGTATTTTTTCGATACTGGAATAGAAGGGACAGCGAGCCTTTCCGACATTAAACGGAGAGTAGTGGGACCTTGTCTTAGTATTTAGTGCTTAGGGCCCGTCACTCCTCATTTGCATAGCGCCTACCGACATAAGCAGCGCTTACCCCATACATTTCTTGACGATGACCCTAACTTGCTTAGAGCGTAAGATAGAGGAAGAGTCATTGCTGCACACTGGAGTTGCACCGAATAATTCGAAAACCGAAATTGGAGAGAATTTGCACATCAGATGCTGCATTAATAAATAAATAAACTCTTTCTTAGAAATAGCAGAAACTTCCTAGAGCTTTTAGTTAGTTCGATTTCACCATAAGGCAATGATTCCCTTGATGGAAAATCGTTTTTCACTCTGCAGGAATTTTCCCTCACTTTTTTCGTCGTTTTCTTTTCACGATAAACACTTCATTACCCGCGTGCTATCAACTACACAATTATTTATTTCCTATGAGGTAAGCAACAACTTGTATTGTCGATCGGACTTCCGCCAAAACAACCTCTTCCTGGTTAAATGCACTGAAAAACATCTACTTTTTTATGCATGAAATTTGAACACCTTCCTTTTTTGGTTTTTGCAGATATGCTGAAGAAAACAGAGAGAAATCATCAAGTAAGAGAAAAAAAAGAACAACAGACTCGTGAGGCATGCATGCACAATAGGAATACAACTCGAGCAATCGAAAACTTTACAATCGCAACTGGATTTTACCAGCTTTATTAGCGGTTATACGGCAACGACACTTCCTCAACAGGCATTGTAACTTTCAGTAGGTTGCACCACTTTCTTAGATTATAAAACTTTAACATATGAAATTATATGCCATTTCTTAAAGTAGATGGACCAGTTTTTCGTATTTAATATTTCAGCTAAATTTTGCGATGCAATAGTAACGAACGTAAAACAAAATAAAGCAACTCTATCAACTTGTACGACAGTTTCTTACAGCATGACGTGACTAGGTTGGTTTATTTCTCTTTATGATACATTTCACTCTCAAATGTGGAATCCCGAAAACAAAAAACCCTATTTCCATTAACCTGACATCGAAATCCTGGAGCAAACTGAAGTATGGCGTGTTCACATAGACAAACAAAAAGTACGAATGCGTCGTACAAACAAAAGCAAAGAAAACGACGCTAAACGAACGTTATCTGGGAGGCACGCGTCAGCACCACACTCCACCAATGTATCGTAGATTGCGTTCTGCTGTGTGGCCGCGTAGTGGATTGCCGCTCGTCCATTCTGTAGATCATTCGCTGATACTTTCATAGGCGGGAAACAATATAGAAAAGCTTTCGCAGTGCACATCGAATACGAGTTTTGTGGCAAAATTCAATCAATATTCACTCGATCAGACGTGTTCAATTTCTACCTTTGACCTGATGAGTTGAACAAAACGATCACAATATTTCGCTCGTCGCATCTCAACCCATAAAACTTGACAGTTATGTTCCTTGTTTAAAAACCGTGGTTAAGAAGGTGAAGTGGAGAAGCAAGCTAGAACAGCTGGTACGATATGCAAATTTACACTCAGCTGACCTGACCACCATTTTCGAATGCTAGCGATAACTAATGAAGGAGCACACATAATGCCTCCACTTATTGATTCACTTGACTGATCACACAAATTTTCTAGACTGCCATGGTTTTGCCTGAAATATGAAAAGAATGGGAATGTTGTAGCATTGAGCAATCCCACCATAGGCAGACAGATGTTCATCAATCATCACTGCATGCTTGTACGGCTCAAATATTCCGCCATGCAACTAAGTGCAATGCTGTTTAGTCAACTCTACCATACAACTTTCTCAAAACTAGTAAGTTCTCGATTTGAACAGGCTCATTTGTTTATTAATTGCATAGATGTAGTATTTATTGAAAGTGGAATACGATCGATGAAATGATATACAAATGTTAAACTATTCCACTGAAAACAGCGGCATTCTACGTCAACTTTTGTAGAACATAGGCGCAGATCATGAAAACACATCTTTCGATCATATGTTCGCCCCCAATTATTCAATTTCTTATTCGACCGAAGCAATCAATTTTAGAGTTGTCGTTTTGGCCTTTTTGGATCTTGAAGTAATATTTGTCATCTGTCCGATACATCTGGTAAACTCCATTTTACTCTCTGTAATGACTTCAAAAAATTTGCTGTTGATCAGACATCTTTCCTCAAAGTTTGCAACAGCTATAGGTCCTTCCGCTCTAAGCCCCAGTCATTATAAACAGGGTTTTATGATTGCTTGTGCCTGTCAGCCATGGAGAATACTTGTTTTATGAGTGAAATAAGGATTATTTGTTTGCACGATACCTATTTGAAAAAAAGGACATGGTTCAGAGAAAACGATGGGATTATGCGGCATGAATTTCAGGAAGCAACATATAGCAGTAAAATATTCTTTTAGTTTCGACATACGATATGGAAGTTTTTTTAGAGTAATGACCTTAAAATATCGCCTGTGGTTAAGAACACCGATCCCTGCCCCTCTCCTCTTTGTAAAGTCTAAAATCCGCATCACTTCTGACATCTTGGAAGCTTCACACTACCCTGCTACTGTTGACTGCAAACCTCACCGATAACACAAACAATCGACGAACACATTTCGTTTATAATTATATATTCAGCATGTTGTACGTATTATATACCATATTTCAATAAGTTATAACCTAAAGAGGAAAAGACATCAGTGTGGAAAATTATAAGGGCGTAAAAATTCATTTACAGCACTGCAGTGGTTAATGATTCATCGATACCGGAAGTTAATGTCTCCTGTTTAAAAGACGCATTGCCGGTCTGTCAGCAAGGATTTTTGTCTGTCAGCAACTACCCGAGTACTTTCTTGTAAGAAAGCAAACACTCTTAATATTTTACGTTCTATTGACAACAGATATCAAAAGTGATAAAGGAATATGGAGAAAAAATTCATAGTTATTTGATATTATAACGACTCTTGTACTAAAAATGAAGTAGTAATATAACCGCTTAATGGCAGCATATAGTAGATAATTGATATGAACGATTTTCGACGGTTTCATATTCCCATCAATGGATGAAATTTCTATGACGTATAGTGAAAAAGACATATTCATAATATAGCATCGGAAAGAACGCAAACAATTTTCAGACTATCGAAATTCTGTAGAAATCTTCCCAATTACTTATTGGAAAAATCCACGCATATATATGAAGTTACACTGTTCAAATCAACGTTATTCAAGAATCAATTACATATTAAATGCACTTAAGAAATCTTCATCCACAATACATTTGCAGAATGACGCAATAAAAGTTGTCATGCAAGAAAAAATTCCTCTTTAAAAGGTCGATGAACTACGTTTCAAATATTAGTCAATTACAGTACAAACAATAGAATAAAAGCGTACCTCATCAGTGATGTCGATGCTGTTCGGAAATTCACTAGCCAAATATTCGACAATCTCGTGTCGCTCTTTACATACGGCCACATGTAAAAGACTCAAACCTAAATTCGATATAAAGGTAGATCTTATAGATCGAGTGAAACCATGAATTATTAAAGTAGATAAAGATTAATAAACAACTAGTAATATGTGAAATATCCGACAAATATGTCTGTCTTAGAGTTCAAATATATAAAATTACATCTAAATGTGTGCGAATTTATTATCATAATTAAACTATGCAAGTACGACTTCTCCAATCAATTTTTTAGAAGCAAAACATTGCAAATACTTGATGACTCTCCCTCTCTCTCAATAGGTAGAGGTGGATGCTTCATTTAACTTTTATAATATTTAAAGTAATTTCTATGAATTTAACATTCATGATGAGATATCCCATTATATAGTTTATTATGACAGCGCAGAAATCTTTAAACACCTGCACAATAAGTGGCTAAATTTGTTGGTTTTTGCGCACATCGATACGCCCTCATGTTCGCGTTTTGGATTAGTTCGATTAGCGTTCACACAGTTATTTGCTCAATTATTAATTATGGCTGCAAAATTTGCATAACAAATCGGAATTCATTCGACGACACTTGTAAAATAACAATTTATGCAGCCGTTAGCTTCCGCCATTTGTGCTGAATACCGACTACTTCAGTGGGTTGCACAATTTTGCATTAGAATATGTATTGACGATAATTGATTAAATGGAAATCATGGATGCTTTTCAATGAAACGAACCTCTTGGATCGCGAGCATCAATAAGCTCCATGTCAACAAGATTCTTCAGCTTCCTAAGATCATTATCTTCGATTGCGGCGATCGCTGCATTCAATCTTTTCTGAAAAAAACAATTCACTGATGGAAGATCTCATCAAGTCAAATCGAATGGCGAATACAAACTGATATATTGAAAAGGCGAATAGTTGACAATAATTTTTACACTCTTTATAGCAAAAAAATATTCAACTGGAGTTTTTAAATTTTTAGTCACGAGTCTTAGTTTGTAACATGGCTTCTATAAAACGTCGCACTCTGATTTACGAAGGTCACAAAGTAAGCAAAATAATTCTTGCAATAATTTGCTGGATATAGTTGCAAGTTACAATTACTTTGCTCACTAAACTGAGTA
This sequence comes from Baylisascaris schroederi, assembly GCA_006503575.1. Taxonomy (NCBI): domain Eukaryota; kingdom Metazoa; phylum Nematoda; class Chromadorea; order Rhabditida; family Ascarididae; genus Baylisascaris; species Baylisascaris schroederi. The sequence continues at coordinate 826,556 of QEWY01003171.1, forward strand.
AGCATGGTCGCATGCAACTTATAATGTAGAAATTTCTCCAACTTGCCAGAGCCATATAAACATAAATATAAATAGAAAACAGTCTATTCTTTTAAATATAAATATAAAACAGTCTATTCTTTTTTGCTTGGTTGAAATACTTAACAAATAGTTTCGAATGAGGAACTATTATAGCGTATCAAACAAAATTTATACTTGAACCATCCGAAATCGATTGATATATTTGACGAGCTTTTCATTGCCGAGGTGTTTCTTGACAATGCGCCAAATTTGATCGCCTTTGCCCTCTATCTGAATTTCTTCGAGTTCTTTGAATGTGATGTTCTCGAAATTCAGCTTTAAAATACGCGTTTCCACATCACTGTTGGTATTTTCTTCGTCTTCTACAAAAACATCCACCGCTCAATTCATATAAGTTCGTATATACACATTCTTTCGTCAATTATTTATAATTAGAAGTTATCCGAGCAATTCAACATAGCAACTTGAGAACTTTTTATTGCGCTTTCAGAAATCTTGCACCTTATTTTCGGTAAGATTCCTTGCTTTCTTTAGGCATTTCGCTGGTCATGTCGACAAAAACAGAATCCCTTTTGGATTTCCTTCCATTTTCACGTCTTTCACAAAGGCGAAAAAAGAAATAGAGAAGTATTTAAAAATATGTGCTCATTTTAAGTGAAAAAAAGTAATGTGACAGTTTGTTGCGACGAGTTTTCCTGCTGAATATATAGTCTGGGATCTCATGATCCCATATTAACAAACATTGAGGTACCACTATCATCCATACACATCACTCATATTGATTGTATATAAGAGTGAAAAGTTCATTTCAGTTCGATATATAACGAAAGAGTGAAACTTACCATCAATCATATCGAGGGTCTTCGTTCGAACTGACCTATAGAGCGATTGTGCTTGCTTTTTATCCCTTGAGTAGCATGCCGGCGAATTACCTGACTGCATAAAAGCCTCTATTAGCATTCAACGTGCAATCCTAACATGAACGCTAAGATGCATCTCTCTGAGATGGTGAGGAAACAAATTGGTCACTGCAAGATGCATCAATGAGTTTAGACTCAAAATTTCCACTCATAACTTTAAAGCAGCAATACAGATAGGAAGGGACAGATTTTAATTAATTTCGTACAGATCATGCTTAAGAATTGCATGAAAATTGAACGGCTATTAAGGCTACTCCAGAAAAAAAACATAAAAGAAACAAACACGCCTAAATAGAATATTTATAAAAATTGAGAAGCGTCTAATTAGCTTAAGTTACTAAACGTTTTCATGAACTGCAAAGAAACAGTAAAATTGCGCAATAATGCATTCCATGCTTTCATCAAATCTATCACTCATGCAATTTTCTCAACAAAAAATGCGTTTTTCTATGTTCAACTTCTACTCGACCAATCCTGAAACTAAATTCCACAAAGTCAAAGGTGATGTATCAACTTCGATATTATTATAAGAGATCATAATGATATATGTATAGTACCATTAAATTTCATATTTCCAACTTTAGTGATCTTAGACATAAAATTACCGAAAAGGTGGGCAGTTGCAAATGCAATTTTGCATGATTTCACAAAAAGACGCATTCTTTAGAAGAAATATAAACAAAAACCGAATTTTCAGCCAGATCTCAATGCATTACAACAATAAAGGTGGATAGAGGAGATGTGCAGAAGAACGGTAATCGAAGATATTGGCAGTGCGGCAGAATGTTGGCGAAGATGGTTGTCTATAATTCAATGCGTTTCGATCACGTAAACTACTATGAGCCATTGTTACCGTTCCTGCTTACTGCATTACTAGTTTCATCCACTTATATTACTGCGAATAAAGGACTATAATTATAAATTTCATCTTTAAATATGTTTTAAATGAGCTACTTATCCTTACCGAATCAGTGATATTCCTGTCGGCACCGGCGTTCAGAAGTAATGTAACGAGTGATTTGCGTGTCTCCTGATCGGGTATTGCTGAAGCGTAATGCAATGCTGTTCGCCCTTCCTGAATAGATCGTACGTTTCGATTTTCGAACTACGAGAAAGCTTCATTTCATATTCCTATTTCAGCTTCCGCTTATAACATACTCTAACCTCGGACCTCCTTTACACCATTCACTTGAATCAGTAAACTCTCTTCACCTCAACTTGGTTCACCAACAGTTCAGAAGCAATTGACAATAATGTATGCCCTGACTATGCGAAAGTAAAGATGCAATGGCTAAGAATGAACATTTAGTCCCCCCGAACTAATAACAATCCCAGTTATATGCTTTTGAAAGCCATTAAAATAAGTATAGTAGTATTATATCAAAAATTAGAAAATAGGGACATTGTTCGTTGAATCACTAATTGCCAAATCTCACGTGACCTTTTAATTCCAAACGTTCTCGTGAAGCGAATATACTTGCATAATATTTCGAGGAATCAAGTGGAAATTCAAAGAGTGCCTAGACTTCTAGAAGGTGGTTCGAAAGATGACAAGTTTTCCTTAACTGAAAACATTTCAACGATGAGTTTTTTCAGTAGTTCATTTCCTTTTGATGGGAGGCTGAGAACAAGAAAGAGAGGGCGACTTTTTGGTGTCTACCTCAGTGCTCTATTTACATGCCACTCCGAGGGGACGTGGACTAAGTGTTCATTCACTTCATCATTATTCACTTTCATCAATAAAAGAAATTTTGAGCGAAAAACCTTGGTGGTCAATGGAAAATTTCCCACATGAGTACCTTCAATATCGCCCTACAAAAAACCGCATCAGGAAATTACAGGCGTCTGCTTTTGAACATTTTAAAAAAGCACCTCTACTCGAAAAGAAGAAAATCTAGGCGTTAAATAAGTATGGTAAGAGGAACGAAATGCGTAACTACCAACTTTATTATAGTTAAGGTATTTTGTAATGCTTTGAAGAGAACTTAGGATGGCGACATGCTGTTCTCCATACTTAACCAACCGCTTCTATAAATGAAATATTGCATCTATAAGAGCGGTTGGTCGACTATATAGGAATGAATAGAAGACAAACAGGTGAAGCAAAAGAAACGAATGCAGCATGCATCTCGGCGTTCAATAAACATTAGAAGCAATTCAAAGGCACACTTAGCGCTCACACAAATTTGCGTCCTGGCAACGCAACGCATAAAGAAAGCAAATATTTTCACTCAGTAGGCGCACCTCTTTCACCACGAATCACATTCGCCATCTTGCCAACACAGGTTTCCTCGATCGAAAAGCGAAGAAACCTATATGGAAGATTATAGGAAGAGCGCTAAATGGATGGCCTCAGGGATTATTACCAACGATAAATTGTTGAAGCAAGTCTACCTGCTGATTAATGATTTGAAGGTTTATGGCTAACTTTTCGCCGGAATTTCATCATAAATAAAAAGTTTGTATGAGAGGAAACTTTATTGTTGAAACTTGCTTCAACTCGGATAGAAAGCTTAAAAAACTATCAATTTCTACATCCACTTTCTTAAGGGATACAAGTGAAGTTGACCTATAAGGCACTACTCGCAAGCATCTGTAGTGTAGTAAGCCGAAATTAGCTAATCGATGCATAGGGCGCATTATGATATGCATGACCAAGTAGCTAAGGCGCCCTACTGTCGTCTTTTTAGGGGTTTAGCCGATCCCCTTGCTAGCTCGAGATGTCAAGATGATCTTGTTACATCAGAATTTGTCCATGTGAATATCTTCTTAGTAGATAATTACAATCACAGGGTAGTGACGGATGAGATAGCGCTCCAATAGCAGAAGCCACTTAATCAAATCACCTAACGAATCAAAAGACAACATTGAAAATAATTAATATGTAGCCTAAAAAGCTGATATAAAGTAATGAAACTAATTAGTTAAATATGATGGCATGTTTCGCATCGAACAGCACAGACTTGCAATCTTTTCAGCTACCAACTTATGCTAGCATCCGATAAGCATGTTTTCCTTTGAATAAAAGGTTTGGGCTCTTAAATTCGAAGCTGCTGAGGTTGGAGTCGTTTTCGAGAAAACGGCTTTCCCTATCACCCTATGCAACAGAAACAGACAGAGTTGCACAAAGTATCATATTTTGATTGCATGCAATCAAACAAATGGGTTCTTATAACGGCTTGTAGTGATGCGACAGTAACCGCCAATGGCTAAAACTTGCATTTACATGCAAGTAGAGGTTCAGCAATATTGAGTTATAATCGTGAACGAGTTTTTCAGTAGTCCTATATAGAGACTCATATTTGAGGATGGTTTTCTAATAATTGCTGAAATTTTAAACCTTTTCGAGGGTAAGATTATTTATACTCAGAAAGGCGAAGATGATTACTGTGTAAACGAAACAATGCAAATATGGTATGTTATTCAACAGCTTAGCAGCGTTCGATTTGCTAGGAACAATATATCAACCTCTTTAAATCTACAAAACTCATCATTCACGCAAATATTTATGAGGCATAATTGCGAGCAAAATCTATTCGTAATATGAGCAAGTTGCGAATAAAAGAAATGATCGTCATACCTTATCAGTACGGTCGACAACAGCAGGAAAAACCATCAGCAAGTACTCGCAGATGGCTTTCCTGTTGAGGAGCACCGCAATATGCAGCGGTGTTCTGCCAAGATCGTCGCTTGCAAACGCCAACCTGTCGTCGTCGACTAATTGCTTCAGCGCAGTCAGATCACCGTCTCTGATCGCTTGATGAATTCCCATCATCCTCGTCTAAAAATATTAAAATTGCTTTCCCCTTTTATTCATTTTTGTGTGCTCCATCGAGGCCTTCTTTTTAAAAGTGGAATGGTAGTTGGAAATTTCAAGTCTATGATTTGAAATTTTAGCATAAGGAAATAAAGCTAATATTACGTTCATGCTGTTCACCTAAACGAAGACGATAAGACCTCCAACATGGACGGAAATAAGAAAATGAATGCAGTAAATTCTTTCATAATTGATCATCTTAAAGTGATTAAACGTAAAACTAGATTGAAAAATTATCTCAAAATGATAGCAGCATTTATATCATCAGGTGAGTACGATTATTTTATATGGGCAGTGAGAAATAAAATTCCTAGATATCGAAACTGTCTAGCGAGCGCAGTGAGCATTTAATCGGATTGTATTTTTTTAAACGAGAAGAGAATGAAATTATGCTCTCAAAACAGCAGAACTGTAAAAAAAAATACAGATCATCTTCGCTGCAAATGGTGGGACAACTGCGTAAAAAACCTCAACTGATTATCGAGAAATAATGTATATTGTTACTAGAATATTGGCGAGAGTGCGTTCGAGATCACGACTGGAAAGTGGAAAAATGCGACTCTCTAGACGCCAATAATCGCCGTTGAGTACGATCCTCTCCAATTCAGGTAAATTATGCTCTTCGATGAGCTTATCGATGTCATCGATCGATCGTCCTGGATCTAAACTCCGTCAATCTCTTACACAAATATCGACTTGAAATTCAAAAATGCGGCGAACAAAAAATAACACTACGTTGCTTACAGATAAAAAAAAACTTATAAAGTAATATACCTATAAATACATAAATATGAGTTCAACGCTTAATTCCTTTACTTCATAATGTTAGAGACATTTCGCACTCATCGTATATGACCCAAAGTAATAATGCTTACTTTATTCATTTACGTGAAGTTTGCTTGATGAAAGCAAAATGAGATTGTATTCTAGACTATAAGTTAAACAGCAAAGAATAAGTTCTTAAATCGACCAATACCAACCGATCGAGTGCGCGTGAAGTGAATGTTGGTAGAAACCGAGGAAATGACTAAGGTAGAAGAAGAGCACTGAGCAACTGTAACTAACGTGCTTGAAGTAACGCGCTGTCAAACTGAATGGCACATTGATATATTCCAACCTAATTTTGAATTTCTATTGTGAATACTAACATCTTTTTAATAATTGCACATGATCAGATTTATGTACACGCATCCGGGAATGTTTGCCCGATTATTTACATGCTGAATTAGTGTCAAGATGGTCTGATTCTTTTTAACCAGCCTGCCAATTGTATTTGTGCTTTTATAAGCGTTAATCTGGCAATCACTGACTTTGCTGCCTAGTCAACGAGGAAAATTGCATATTTGCAAGATGAAGTCGATAAATCGACTAATCGTTCGCTATGTTGCCCATCATTTTTGGTGTGTTCCCACTAGTATTCATAATGATAAAAAGTTTAGCAAGTTTTTTTGGATCTTCTAATGAATACTTACATATATTGATCCCCTTCACTTGAATCATGTCGATGAGCGCTGGATTTCGCTTATAGTGATCTGCAGTATAGCCTTCGGCATCAGTAAGGTGCTCCTTCGCGCCACTCTCAATAAGTACATCGTAGTACTCTCGGCTGCCTCCTGGTATACCTGCTATGGCTGCAGCGTAATGAAGGGCTGTTCGACCATCCTCAAAAGAGCATATGTTCTTACAAATTATTAAAATATACGTAATTCTAAAAGTATGTGATATACCTGTAAATAAATGAATGAACCGAAAATGCAGTATCGAAGGGCTGTTTATACGTAAAACGCATATCTGCGGAAATAATGCAGTACAGCTGGGTAAAAATTTGCTTTTCATATGCCTTCGACAGTTTTTTTTCTTTTTTTTTTTGCAAAAAAACACAGTATGACAACAGATCAACGTGTGGTGTGCGCTTGGAATTTTAGAAACTGTGCACAATTCGGAATTTTAGCGCGTGAACCCCAAAGGATGATGAAATTTGACACAAAGAATGAAAATATTTTTTCTATTTTTTGATTGCCGACTTTTTTCATCCAAACTTCAAAATTCCATCCTAAATATGTATTTCATCCAGAACATTTTTCAAAAGCACAAAGGATGAAATGGGCGCTTAAACGGTTGTTTGTTACTGTACGAATCTTTGGACGGTTTTACAATACTCGTTATGGGCGAAAAAAGAATATTTGGCTTAGAGTCTCCAAAACGAAGCCGATGAGCAACCAAGAGCTGAAATCGGCGATCGTTGTAAGAGGAGAGAAGACTGAAAGTGTAAATGAGTTCAATTACTTAGGCAGCTGTGTAAAAATGAGCGCAGGGACGGAAGCAGATGTATGATGCAAGGTCAAACAAGGCTGGAAAGCATTTTTTTAAGAATAAAGAGTTCTATCATGAGAAAAAAGTACCAACGACTCTCAAGAGGAAACTGTTTGAAAAAAAAGCGTAATGCCAACAGTTCTCTACGGTTCTATTCGTAATGAATGCTCTGTTGATTGAAATAAATAAAGAAGCGAAAGGAATTTGAAAGTATCACACTGTGTGGACTGAAACCAATAAGGAACAAATGTTTTAATCGAACGAATTGACATTTTAATATCTTTTTCGCTGGATCTGTTATCTTATCGTGCCCTCGACCCTCAACGTTATTAATGAGATGGGCTTCTAATGATCTGTGCAGAGTACTTTAGCTTACTAGCAACAGAAACATTCAAAAAATTGACTTAGAAGTTGAAGAATCAAAAGAATAAAACCAAACAATTAAGAAGAAACACGTTATGAACATTGTACATGTTTATGTGTTTGGGCAGATGGTTTTCCCATCCGTTTGATAGCTTCGATTCGGTGGTTTACATGCTTCAAATTCGCATACTATGTTTTAGCAAGACAACCAAGAAATGGCTAAATGACGAGCAAGATTTTCAAAGTTGTTCGCGTATTTGAAATCTTTGAAAACGTTAATAAATATTGCAGAACAAAACAACCAACAACGTCTTTCTGATTGACTGGAGCGTTGCGTTGTTTGAGGAGTGTTTTCAGAACATCGAGATGCTCATGAATGACAGCCAAGTGAACAGTTGAGGCCATCGTTGATGGATGTCTCGCATCGATTACTCGCTTATAGGAGACCAATTCATCGACGGTCTTCACATCACCGTTGCAGATCGCATCCAGAAAGCGTTCCATTTTCTCCTAAAATATTGCCCCCTAATTGCAAATCACTTCTTTCACCTACCTTCTTCTAAACATCTTTTCAAACATCAATTATTTAAACTATAATATAATAAAACTTCACCTTTCGATAAATAAAACCACCACAAACTTTCCCACAGAATTTATGCCTCAAGCCGAAAGTGAAGCTCAAATTTTTCCTGGGATCGTTTCGCCACGTCAGAATTGACTGATCTACCCAGTTAAAGCTCCTACTGATATGTCTCTGATGTTGTTGTTCATGAACACCGAATGCGCGATGGCGCAGACAAAAGCATTCATTCTCGATGTATACAAACTTCCTGACGATTGCATAATGTAGCGATATGTCGAGAAAAAAAAATGTTGTTATCTAAATTGTCGCACATTCGGTGTTGTCAGTAATAACGCCACTATTTCACTATTGAGAAAGCATGACGCCTCTTATATAAGAGAGATCTTTGAGCTTTGCTGAGGTCACTCAATGAGATTTACTCCCATCATTCGCATTGAAACACTAGGGAGATATATTTCTAGCCAGATGAGTACATATACGGTCATGGAAATGCATCACGCAAATTTGCTTGATATTATGCGTCGAAATTTACCAAATCAAGTGATAAGCATTATAACAACCTCGATGTTATCACTTTTAGGATTCTATTAATTCTAGAGATTAGCTCATAGCTGTTGCACTCAATTCGTTTCGAAGCCCTTCATAGGGACATATAGAAGTGACAAGTGTATCGAAATAATACACAATTCCGCGTTTAAAAATTACATAAGTGGATAGAATCCCGGAAAGTTTCTATTCGAATGACTTCGCTTACATTTGGATGCAATACATTAAAAGGAATATATGAAGAACCATGTTTATGCGCAGCAATAGCATGCATTAAGAATGGAGATGTTTCGCCTATATTACCGCAGATCGATTGGTAAGTTTTTAAGCCTCAAACAATCTCGCAACCATGTTCACCCAGCTTTCCGTATGAAACGACTGCCTTAACGAAATGTGCCAACGTCTCTATCAATATATGCACACACACTGTACATAAACATGATCGGCTACTCTATTGCTTCATACATATGGTAGAAATTCATATCGATCCATAAGATGCAAAGCTCCTTTACGATGTTCCTAAAAATAAATGCCTTTAGAGATTAGTATAACTTAGTCAGCATACCTTTGAGACTCTGTCAATGATAGAAGACATGATTGCAGAGGTTACTATTTCAGCAAGTTTTACAACGAAGGCGGGGCGGTAATGAAAGTGAAGTGAAGCAAAAGAGTGAAGGGAGAGGCAGAAGCAAAGAGCCGTCGCGGCAATGGATTAGAAGCTGTTGAAGATGACATGCAAACTAAGAATAGTTGCTTTCAAGTGAAACGATGTATCACCTTAATGCATTTACGCACAAGCACATCAACAATCTGCGCTAAACGCATTACTTATCTCCAAGAAATAAATTTATTTTGCATCTTCATAAGTCCAGTATTATTATTTTTCAGATGTCAGTTCCCCTAAGTAATAATTTCTGCGAGAATTCAATTTTGCAAACTGAGGAATCTTGAAAGTTGACTACTGTCAACAGACAAATAACACCAAAGTCAGGAATCTCTATGTATAGGTTCAAGGAAATACCATTTCAGTGCACGTTTCAGTAGGCACTGGTAAGTTGGTTACCTTGTAAATGTCGAGCGCATTGATGAACGATTTTGTTTTGACGTTGTTGGTCGACCTGTTGTCTAGAAGATCAGCATGGCCACTCAGAAGCAAATCCTCGAGACGCTCGACCTCTCCCTTCACCATCGACCCGTAAATGTCTTCAGATGTTAACAGACGCCTCCTCTCCAAACCGCCCGTCTCCACTGAAAGAAGTAAGACTGAGACACCTCCGCTTTTAGCATGGCAGAAGTTACGCGGTTGAAAATAGTACTGATCTTTATGGGGATCACATATCGCGTTGTTCGACGTTTGAATCATGACATTGCAGCGCCATTATTGCTCAACGTTTGAATCACGACATTGCTGTGCTCTTAGCATTGAGTAAGGATGCGCTATGCTAGCGTTTGATGACGCGGACACATACCAACGCAACGTCCAGCATTTGTGGTGAAAATTTGACATTTGGGAAACAGTATGCTCTTTCCCTTCATGCCCTCCCCCTTCCCTCCTCAACATCGCTTTTGCCCCTGTTCAGCCTCTATCTTCAAACGTGATATTAGTTTTGATCCACCTATGGAAACAGTTAAGTGCAAAATGAAGAACGCATCGCAATTTGCTTGAGAACCATTCCAGTGCCAAAGATCATAGGCGAGAACTAGTTCTATATTTCGCGTATCATAGACAATATGAAGTAGCCAAAAAGGACCGTTTGATAAACCATGAATTTGAGAGTACTTCTGTAGCACTTTTTTTAAGAGACTGCACTAAAGACTACTGAAGAAACCGGCGAGCGAAACAGTGCTCAATCATTTCTTTACGAATTGTTTTATTTGTTTTAATATTAAAGAGATGTCTAAAGTAAGAAAAGATAGCAAGACGCTGTAAATGTTGATACCTGATTCAGTTTTCGTGATGCGTCGACTCTTCATTGAAAGCATTTGTTCAATTTAAGCACAATGAACAAGGTTCGTTCAGTGTAGCATCATGTTGCATCCCAGCGCCGATATGCTCGAGGAGTGCTTCATCATCGCTATGGTAATTAATCGCGATAAGCAGTGTCCACTCCAAAGAGAACTTCATTAGGATAATTGCCGATAAATACACGCATACTTCCATTTACCCGAACTTAGAAACGCTCGAAGTAAAATTGTAACAAGTTTCTCTGGATTTTTAGATCTCCCTGAAAAACAAATGCATAGGATGGTGTTTCCATAAGTAATTCGACGAAGCCAGCATACCTTAACCAGCACATAAAAGATCCCCTAAAGGCATTACGAGATTGTAATAGCTATGAAGAAATCCGCTTATGATTGGTATTGTAGCATCTATAAAGCAAGGTAAAGCCAAACCTTCGTACATTCAGAACATAACAACGAATTCAATTTTCGCCATTTATCCAGACTTTTCTGATACATTGTCGATGTACTTTTCTCAGGGCACGAAATTTTTTATGTACAATTCATCGTCTCTGGTCTTTAGATCGGTTGTGAAGCTTGTATACAAGACTCCACTTCTAGGCTTCGCTTATGACTTCATTCATGTGCTGTCAAACTCGGTGATCTTCGCGCACCAACGGTTCAGTTTGTTGATCTCAAACAGTTACTATTGCTCTATCGTCAAAGCCAACACAGCAATTGCCCACATACTGCTTACTAGACCACTAACAATAGCCTATGCAGCGTAAAGTAATGTTTTTGCGTAGCTATAACAGACCTCTTAAGTATTCTTATTTTTAATTTACTATCTGCATAAAAGATATCCCATATATTTCCCCACTTGCACTGACCTGAATGCTGTCGAAGTTTGCCTCATCTCTCTTCTCCCACACATATACCTTGTACCTCTCCCGCCGCAGCTTCTGTTCCACCAGACGATTTAGAATTTTTCTACAGCTATGCCCAATTCAACTGATGCAATGACACATTTAAACGTCGAAATTTTCTTCAATTTTGTGAGCGGCAATTAAAGTTAATAACAGCAGACAATAGCCGCACAGCAACGCGTCAAACACACGCACACAGGCACATAGACACAGACGCACACATACAGCGCGAGAGAGAAAAAGCGCGTGGCATATCTCGAAGAGGTAACACTCGCTTCGTAGCGAACGAATAGTGGAGTGCAATCAAAAGACGTGATGCATAACAACCGCGATAAATTAAACCACAACATGCTACATTTCAACGAGTCATTATTTATCCTCTAATTTTCATCTAATAGAAACAAAATATTCACCATCAACAACAATCTAATATAATCATTTAAAATAAAAATAAAACAATATCTGAATAACAACTGAAACGATCAACTATCAGTAATTCTAACATTAACACAAATGCTGCTCTCAGGCGCACAACTTAGAAATCACAGAAATGCTAGTTTAGTTGCTTTCAGCTCTGGACATACTGAATCTGATCCCGACCATGGTTGGGATAAAGCCGTTCACTGCCGCAAGACCACGTTTAACCCATCTCTATATAGTTATCGGCTAAATTCAATCCCAGTCGGCACCTGAACCAATATCAGATCTAATCCAGACTCCTTAGCGTCCCTCTTTTCCTAATCGATTAGAAAAAGGATCGTCCAATGTCAACTTTGGTTTCGCCTCACTGTCTTCACAACGAAGTTATCCAAAAGATAAAAACGAAACGCTAGAGTAATACTGCTGCAAAAATGCAAAAAAATCCTTGGCATTAAAGACTTCTTCAACCATTTATGATGAATTACGATGTGATCAAACGAGAAGTGCCAAGAAAGCAAATGCTACTTGAAACTACAGAAAAATTACGCGAAAACAAATTTAAAACAAACATAGTATGCTATAGACAAAAAACGACGGTGAGCACAAATACAAATGAAGTTCCAAAAAAAAAATATTGCAATTGAACGTCAGTGCGCACTGCACTCTGCTCGCAACGACTACCGAATCGTTCATAATTGCATCCTTAAGTTGAATTTTGCATAACTTAATGTGGCCAAGTTGCACCATACACGCACTTACAACAAACAGCTACGGTCCTTCACATACGAATCCATCTCTCGGTGAAACATTTTTCACTAAGCCACATTGATGTGCAATTACTTTGTTGAGGCCAAAAGGTAAACAAGGTGTGGAAGCCACATTAACTGCCAATTACAATAATATGGAAGCAAAAATCGATCATTTCGTCAAATCACTAATCCCCATATTTTTTAACATATAAAAAAAAAGTATTTGAGTGGTCTTAAGCATAGCTCAAATCTAATAATGTAATCAAACTTTCCGGAAGTGCGCTGCCAAATTGAAAGCTGAGAACAACTCTTATAAAACAGCCCGTTAAGAGCAATGAGCAAGAAAAAAAATGAAAAAAGAAAAACAACGCAATCAACTTAAGGGCCAACAATATAAAGATAAGAGGAGAAAGAAATATCGATGAGACGATCTAGCCCCAATCTTAACAAAACGATCAGTTCGAAGCACATGAGCGATAAACACATCAAAGCGATACATCTGTGTACGCAATGATGAGGAAGGAGGAGTTGTCCATGAGGGGATAACAAAATAATGGTAATTTTCTCAGCGCAAAAGCATCTCGTTAACATAATGTAAAATTCTTGTCTCAAAGTTTTTAAGTTTTATTGGAATGATCGATGAAATCTGCACTAAAATGCTTGAGATTACTCCTTTTCCTTCCGTTTCTGAATGTCCTCTCTTCCAAAAATGAAATTCTGCGTACGAGATTGCTTGGCTGTGTCGATCATCATAGATAGAAACATAGGCATACTTTAGATAAGCCAAATAATCATCGAAGAAAAAATTGTGCCGGCATTGCACTCTTCAACATCATGTTCGCTAAATATGCGATTGTAACTACTAATCCTCAATGTTCGCCTCAAGCAAGTTTGAAATCTTATTTCGGCAGAAATACGACGTTGTTCTAATAAATGCTCGTCCACTGTAGTACTCCTACTTAAACTCCTTTTCTCTCATCTAAAACCCTTAGTATGCACTCAGTTATATAGGCGAACGAAATGTAGTAATCCAGCGTACGGTAATATCTCTCATATTTCGAAAATCTGCTCATTCCAAAGTAAATTCAAAATCACCGTCTTATACTTTTTCTTCCGATCAGGACAGTACTGGCAGGCACTCTCAAGAAAGTTGTTTTTTGAAAGGAACGCAACTACCAGTAAACAAACGGACTTGTGAGTACCGAAGAGGGAGACAACTTGGTTGCTTTACGATCCAAGGGAAATGGAAACGAAGCTGTTCTCCAAAATCGATTCATATCAAAGGCTGGCAGAACAACCTCCACTTACACTAAGACCGTACTGACGGGGAAGTTTTCACCAATACCAAATAAGTTCTACCTCATAATTGCATTCTTTCATCGAAATTAACGAAACCTCCACAATGTTGATCGAAAGAAGGGAAGAGTGCATTAGAAAAAACGCATGCGATGGGGCTTATGTTCAATCGAGTGCTTCCTCTTGCATGGTAGCGGTCGTTGTATTGTGTTTCGCCGTTTCTTCATTACTCTCAGCATTCATACCGTCAGCTGCTTCCTCTGAGTCGGCCATCGCACTTGTATTCTTCAACTGGATAAAGATGATCCCATTCAATATATTCAGCACCTCCAAAACGCTCTGCAGTGATGGACGGTGAATCTGCAAATTGAACAAGCAATAAAACAAAGGCTGACGAAAAGTCTATCTTTAAATATCGCACCTGTTCCCCTTGCATGGCATACAATGAAAAGCCAGTCTTAATTCAACCATACGTTTCTTAAGCCTTAAATTAGAACTAACCGAAAAAGCTCTTTCAAAAAACTCGACGCGCAGCTATCACATAGACCCGATACCTAACGCAAAAGAATCAGTAAATATGGTAGATATGAAAATTACTGAGCCATAATTCACAACATGCTCGTCAGTGAAATGTTCTGCATCTGCAGAAATCGATAAAGGCATTTTGCTGTTTCAACTGTAGACTGCACTATCAAGTAGCCCAATTGTGCGCAAAAGCAAGAGGCAGAGAATCACCTCAATGGGAAGAAGTTGGCCGATATTAGCGCCCCCTTGACGGTTCGCTTCGTTGATTCGCTTCTGAAAGGTTACGGCCTGTTGCGTGAGATGCTTCAAACAATCGCCACTCTCTTTCGTTTTCTCGTGCTCATCACCGAATGTTTTCGAGTAAATCGTAAATGTCTCCTGAAAATTGATAGGACTCATAATGTCAGCACAGATAATAATCACGTACCTGCCAACTATCGCATTTGTGGTGAATTGTAAAGATCGCATTATTTCAAGCCAGATTGCGCTTCACATATCCACATCTACCAGGACTGTTAATTCCCTCTCCCTTTGTTTCTCCCAAAAAAGCAACAAATGGAGAACAAATCTTTTTAGAATGAAAGATGCCCAGTTAACTTATATTCATTCGATCAACCAAATCATTACAACAGTACGATAAAAATCCACCCAAAAATTGCATTTAACAATTTTCTCTCACACTCTTTCTCAATAACCGCAATGGATATCGTAAGGGAATGCCTAATCCGAACCTTTTCCATCTGTAGAGCGGTGCGGAAATCACCGCGACAAGAATAGGTACGCGCCATAAGATGATAGATGAGAGCCGTTTTCAATGCGCGTGGTTCCATATACGCCTGATGCAACTTGAGCGCACTTTGCAAGAACTTTAAAGCATCATCGTATTCCTGCACAGCATAAAGTATTACGCCGATATTGCCGTCGATTTGTGCCATCAGCGGGTGATTCTCGCCTGCAAATCATAAATAACACCTCAAATCATTTCAACGACGTCGCTCCCATCTTTTTGAGGGTTCATAATTCAACAAACAGCCATCTATTTGCCTCTCTTAAACACAATAAACGTGTGTTTCAGGGAAACATAAAGATACCAAACGATTAAGCACATCGGTTAAGGAATCACAGGAACGATAAATGTTCACTAGATGAAATAAAGATGAACTCTACTTGACAAAATCCTTTCTAGTGGAATAGATCTGCTGAAAAATAAAGTCCATGAACAACATATACACACTCGCCTCATAAACTATAACGTGAAGAAGGGTGATGCAACTATAAGTGGTCGACGATTTGTAAGAGTGAAACCACCGATAGCTCTACTTTCATTCACAATGACGCGAATACCTAACACAGACACAATCGAAGTATTAGCAAAGAGAGGCAAAATGCGAAATACACTCACTCTCCATCGTTAGTTCTCCTACAGAATATATTATGAGCCCTTTAAAGCTACCAACATAGGAATATTCGACAATATGCACGTATTATGGGATAAAATTGCAACATTTATAGGCCATCGTTTACGTTAAAGGTTATCCATCCATGTTACTACGATAGTTTAATGCGAATCATTGCAATGCAAAGGATAAATGGAAGTCCACATTATTTTCTCGAAAATCGCTACGGCATCGTAACTCGTTCACAACCGGTCCAGCCTACGGTATAACACTAACCAAGCACATTGACCTCTTATTCCTTGGGTGGCTCAGTGCACCAAGAGGTTTGGCAGACGAGCTGGGAGCTAAGAATTGGGGTTACAGTGCGCATCAAGAACTCTGAAAAACCCTATCTCAACCAATGAAATTTTTTCCTGAACTTTTGCCTTGAAGAAAACTTCCTGAACTTCCTGCTTTTCGTTTTTGGTTTCTCATTCCCCCCCCCCCTCGTCCCCCAGTATCTAAAATTCTCTGATACAACGGAGAATATAGGCTATATAAATAGTAGATAAAAACTCACCATGGACGAGGAGAAGCAAATAACGTGCACGATAAAGCAACTTCAATGAGGCAACAATATGCAGATTTGCGAAAGAGAAATGTGCCAAATTAAGCTGAAACTGATTGAAATTAATGACATGTACAAAAAAATATTCCAAAATCTATGTCAAAAAATGTGATAACAATAAGAAGTGGAGGAACCTACCAGACGAGCCATCATAATATGCGCTCTTCCATTTCAACTCATCAAACCAACCGGTTTTATGAAGTGCTAACAAAAAAACGAATAGAATAACGCACTCGCATTTTCATTGACTCGGTTATTCATACCAACCTTATGCGCATTTAAGGTCCCATTGAATGACTTAACTCCTTAAGTCGATAGATAAACTTGAACATTGGTGATAGAAGATCAACTTAAGATGTGCATTAGACCACAACGTTTTTTTAATTTCGCTGGTCAGAACTACCGGGCAGACATACATATATACATGCATGCCTCGTAAACAGAAGTTTGTAAAAAGCGCGCAGTAACACTTCACTGAAAACGGCAATCTTCTGTAACTACCTACGATAAAGTTGAATGTTGTAAGAGCGATTATTCCGAGATTGCGATTTCAAAGGTTATAAATATTCTAATATGGGAGAATCAAAATACTCCCTTTACTTCTAAACAGACGAAGAATGAGATTTTCTAGAAATTTCCAAAGAATGGTATTATTTCAGATTCACAACTTAAATCGTATCGATCAAATATTTTGCTAGATAACTGCGATTGATGTTTACTTGGAATATGCGACTTATCACCATTCTCACAGGGTGACTTTTAGCGACCGATAGCTCGGCTACACTTTTACAAGCTGCAGACTAGTGGCACTGTCGTTTACATTAATCTTTGTAAGAAACAATATAAACCCGTTTAAACCAAACCCTCTTCAGCATGTCATAAGGAACGAGTCATTAAAGGCTACTACTATAGAAAAAATTAACAGGTATAGATCAAAAAATTGAAACCAAAGTGAACTATTAGGAAAAACAAAATTAAACAGGTAAAGAAAAGTCGAACATATTCGAGGATCGTGTTGGCACTGTCCAGTCCATTGCATCGCTCGCTCATAAGCGCCGCTTTGTGTTGCTGTGCAAGTGCCTCTGCCGGATCACCAAGAATGTAGGAGAGACGAGCCAACAACCGCATACATTGCGCCATATCCGGATGCATCGCTCCGTAGACATTATTCATCAAGTTCAGTGCCTCGGCAACCATCTCAAAACCTGATCGCAACGCACCTGCAATATTCAATTTAGATGCACAACTTCATGAAAATTTAATGCTTCTTTTGTGCCATAACTATCGCAGAATAAAAGTGGAAAAGACACCCAGCTATACCAGGAAGATAGTTTCAAGACGATAAAAATTTTTCTAAACGTAACTTTCGCCGCACCAAACCGAGGATGTGAATCAAGCAATAACAACAATTTATTTGCTGCTCCATATTGGAACTGATGAGAAATTGGCTTGACGTTTAAACGACCATGAAATATATCACAAGTGTTCGATCCCCATATAGCTCCACTCTGGATGATTGGAGGAATGTTAACAGCTTACTTACACGCATATGCCCCTTTATAATGACAGCTGTGATTTTACGCCGATTCCATACCTTTTCTTGCCTTTTACAACTCTTATTGAACTTATATTTAATGAGTGCCTGAATTAGCCGTTTTCGGAAACTACGTTCAACTAAAAACATTGCTACCATTCGATTAGAAATTCAGCGGCAAATGCATAAAGCAGGGAAGAACCTATCTAATAAAAAGTTGAAGATTTCCTTGCCTTGTTGAACTTTGGTTTGTCCCGATATGAACAAACCATGTGCATCCATCGCTTTTGGATCAACATGCTTCGACACGCAGTAGAGATTCTGGATATCATCTTCAACGAACGGTTGTGCCTTCTTGTTCACTTCCAAACCGTAATCACGCAACAACAGCTGCAAGGACTGATTCAATGGCTGGTATTTTAGAATTTTCCCTCACGCGATAAGTCTTGCTTACCAGCTTAAAGACGACAAAAATTCTGTTTGTCGACAGGCTCACCGAGTGGATTCAGGGCTGCGCCGGAAGTCGCGCGAATGACAACTGATTGCGAGACTGACTCATGTTTAAATAATGAAACTTCCCGCTGATAAGACCTTCGGAGGCGAAACAAAGCTCAGTCGAAACGTAAAATATTTGTTGTCTATAATCGCCATTACAATAATAGCGAACTGAATCATACCCGCTTCTTTTTCAGGAACGGTCAACGCTGCGAACAAACTCTTTGAACTGTGGTCTAATATAGATATTCAAGATATTCATTTTCGTCGACCCATGCTGGAAATGAATTGAAAATTTTTTGGGACTCCATTTCGACTTTAACCCAATCGTCTGCCTTGATCTAATCGAGGGTTAAAGGCTTTGAAACTTTTCAGTTTCCGGTATTTGTAGAGATTCGGTCTTCTCAATGACTTTGATCCAGTCACTTCTCTTTTTCAAGTTTATCTCCTGCTTAAGCACACCTTATTAACTTCATAAAAATGAGGTTATCTTCTAAACACACATGTCTACGAAGTCGCTTGTCAAAAGTTTCAACTTGCAGGGATGAACTGGCTGTCCCTCTCAATAAAATGCTACTACAAACTTCGAAAAATCCAAAAGATCTCGCTAATGTGTGCACAACACCCATCATATTCCGCTGGATGTTGTGCACAAACTATAGAAAGTTCACTCAAACTATAGACTATATTTCTCACTCAAACTGTAGAAAACCCTTCTTTCACAATACCAATATTTCTTTTTTCATGTTCCACGATGCCGATATTCAAAAAAAAATTGCATGCTGCACCTCTGTATGTAATAATTTTATACCTTCCCGATAAGCTTGAAAAGTACTAACTGCCTTACTGTCTAAATCGTGTGAAATGCCTTAACTCACTCCCCCCCCTTCAACCCCCGCTTGATTCTGCACTCACTGATCTCGAAGTAGCCATCTCACCTGTATGCCAACAATTTGTGTGAATCGACGCAAAATGGAGGTCTTCTGTAACGCATTCTGCACAACGTACGCATCCATGCTATCCGCAGTGATTGGAAATGCATAGTAGGAATCGCTATTCGAGCAAATTTTCGACCAGAGTAACTTTGATGAAAGATGCGTCCAATCGTCGTTTTCCTTACCTATGCCACCCGTTTGCTTGCGCCGCTTCGTTGAGCGTGTCTTCTTCACGCCATTCAATGCAGCAGATGCCTAAAATCGAACATTTCGAAAGTGAACAGGTAATGCAAGCCACAGCTTTTAAAGGTTCAAAGTTAAAGATTTTATGCTCAGCTAAATACCTCTAGGCAAGTTTATGCACATCTCAAACATTAATAACAGATGAGAATGCCGACTGGTCGACATACAAGCATCGCAAATGGATGGTAAACCTAATGTATAGGATTCATTCCCTTCCACCATAGACAATCCGTGGTCCTTTGTATAAAGTTAGTTTCTGTTTGCGTATAAAGCCAAACTTTAAACGTATGGAGGGGTGCATAGTAAAAGTCATAACTGCAGCATTAATAGAATCCTAATTAGGCGTTTATGGCTTACCTCTTCACCGTTTGAGGTTGATGCCACAGAAGTGCCTAGCAAGCAATTGAGGAAATGCGATACGGCCGCTCCGCAATGGGCTGCCGGAACCGGCTGCATATATGTGCGGAAAACGTGCTTCGCACTGCGACACACCAACTCCGACATGCATATTGCCTAAAATGGAAAACATTTCAGAATATCAACTCGCACATACCGACTGATCGATTAGACAGCAATCACTAACGATGTCTATTGGACTAATTTTCTTTCTTGCTGTTAAATTAGCATCTGGCACATATAAAATCATGGCTTGTTAGATTATTAGGTTATTGAAGTTCTTAAGAGGATCTAAAACAAAAAATTTTTGGAAGCGCCAAGTTTTTCCACTTCACTGCTTCAGTTTTTAAGGATTAGTGTTCAAGGGAATGCCCGGACTAGGAGCCTAAAGATTGGCGACGAGCACATAACTGAGCTGGAAGCATTGAAAATTTTCTTAAAAATATGCTGAAGGAGGTTTATTTTGAAAAACTTCAACTAACGAAAAAATCTACGAATAAGTGAATAGGAAAGGGGTTGACCCACACATCACTTTACGACATAATTCAGGTCGGTCAGCACATTTCGTAGCAGATCAGCGTTATCGAGTCCAACATCACCGATTAATCAACTCTTGAAAATGAAAACGTATACAACAAAAACACCTCACCTTGAGGTACTGCAGCTGTTCGACGTTTTGGATGCATTTAGTGAGTTTACCCAAGTAGCGAATATTTATTCCGCGTGAGTGCATTGCTTCACTTAGTGAACCGCCTTCGAGTGGCATCAACGCGTGTTGTAGACAATCACGTACGAAATTGGGTACTTGCTGCAAAAAAACTCCGCAAAAATAAAACACACTCTCCCTACAATTTTTCATTGTAGGGAGAGTGTATGGCTGAACAAATGAACAATCTGTCTCAATCCTAGAGAATAATCCGACACTAAAGAGTAAGCAAAGTTGGAAGGGCAAGGTGGGTGGCCACCTATTCTTAGATTTAGACAGCTACTTCTTTTTTCTATTTAGATAGCTAGATAGCTAAACACTATGGTCGGAGAAAGGGGCTTTGTGAGCCTGTACTACTTCCGTTGACAAAATCGACAGAAATAGCACAGGCTCGTAAAGTTCCTCTTTCCTCCCTGAAAAGATTTTCTAACAAAGGACTAAGAGGAGCTGCTTTAGGGATATGCATCTTCACTGTAGATTAAGGAAGCAGGTGCAGAATACATTTATTTTTTAAACTTTGATGAGATATTTGAACAATAGGGGAAAATTCAAATGCCCTGGTTATCCTTCCAGAGTAGTGAACCAGTTATCGATAGGTTTAGCTTGAGAAGATAAGTGCCACTCGCTTGGAATTTAGGTACCACCAAAGAGTTAAAAAAAGGGAAAAAAACAGCAATATGCTACTGCTATGTCCGATATGCCTCGACCTTTCTTAAAAATTTCCAGTTATTTCCCTAGTCTGCGCTATGAAAAAAAAACTGAAATAAGCATTTTGGCAGAGACTGACCAGTTGATGCACTTAAAACTGTGAAAATAAAAGGTATGCAATGAATAATTGGTTATTTCATCTGTTTGCTTCACTAGACTCTCATCAAGAGATTATCTCTTTTCACTGGTGCATGAGGTTCGATAATGAGGTCCTAATCCTTGGGACCTACCAGAGACGTCCTGAAGATTCGACTGCCCTCGACCGTTAAAGACAAAACTTTCACACTAGAAGGTTCTTGAGGATTCCTACATCCTAATGACCTAATCTAATACCCTGAGATAGGATACCTCCTATTAGAAAATGCATATGAACTGACTTCATATTTTCAACAGAAAACGTGAACTTAAATTAAGAAAACTAAACATTACACCAATATCTCATCGATGTGACAAATGAAAAAAATAAAAAAATAAAGTAAGCAAAACGTATAAGAAAAGCATAAACGACAGTAACCACTCACTTGCACGAGAAGGAATTCGGCGAGCTCGGCGATAAGTCGTCTCTGTTTGACGAGATCCTCGCTATCTGCGTGTTGCACCGTCGTGCAATAGCAATCCGGATTGAAACGCATATCGAATTCATCGCTCCGTATTGAACCAACCGCCACCGCTGCTTTTTCCATTATCTTAAGAAACTCATATTCATTCGCACTCGTATAAACTGCTTATTAAAATACTTCTTCTTGGCGAAAAATTGATTCTTCTCAGAAAGAAACTATTTCCCAATGATTACAAAATGCATCGCCATATTAAGGGGGCTAAAGACGATTGACATCTCATCAAAGACATTCTAGCAGAAGTGATTTGACTTTCCCACCCACAATTCCATCATAGTTTACAATAACGATCCTCCTATTAATTTCGCATAACAATGGTACAAATGGGTCACAAAATAAGCGAAACAATGCGATCAGCAACCTGTCTGGAGATTTCTTGATCGAAGCCATCGTCATCTTTCTTCTGCTCATTATCCATCGTCTCACCGACAATCTTCTTCGCCGTTTCGGTTTCTGGAAGCGATATCTCCTCTTGCTTCACGTCGGCTACGATCTCGCTCTATAAGTTGTTCATTTTCACAACGTATAACCATACCTCAAATTTTGTACGTTTTAGTTACCATTGTTACAACAAATTAACAAGCCGTTTTTTGTTTCCAGCACAAGTTTCACGACCAAGTTTGGAATCTTTAATAAGGCTAGTTGAAACCTTGTATAGTCACTATGTACGCATAGTCACTATGCAAAAAGTAACCAGTATTATGCCAGACGCTCAATTCCAAGATAGTGGGAAACGACGAGGGGATGGAGTGTGTAATAAGATAGATACCTTAATTTGGCTAACAATAGCTTCATCATCGATAGCCTTTTTCTCAATATCGTTGAGCTCAGAGGCACTCTCCTCATCTTTTGATGTTTTTTCTTCCTCAGTAGTCGTTTCGTCGATACCATGCGAATTATTGATGCGCATTTGCTGCACATGATAGGCAGCAATACGAACGAACATTAAATAACGACACCTTAAAAGAGTGCTCAATATATACAATAAATGCAAGTTGCAAAAACCTATGTAACACAAATCAAGAACGCAGAGGGCGGCTATCCCACTTGCATATATTTGCATGGCGAATATATGCAAAAATTTGTGGAATTTTTAACGCAAAATATATGCAAATAATAAGCACATGTGGTGGTTTTTAAAGCGGATAGATCTGTAGGATTTCACTGTTAGAGTCGCACACTACACATTTATTTGCTCCCTCGTTTACAGTAGTAATCTATTTAATGCAGAAGATCTATTATATAAAGAACATCATCTATTCTATTCTATTCTATATAGAAGTTTCGTTCTACTTTTTTCTATCTATTCTATTATATTTTATATTACTATTATCATATTGTTATTGTTTATTCATTTATTATTTATATTTTTTTGTAATACAGAAGTACAGAAGATAATACAGAAGATCACTAATTATTTTCACACTTGGCTAATGTTTTCGGCTCTACCGTTTCCTCTATCGTTCCGGTTTTTTTCTGGATCACATTGTATGGTGGTGCTTTCCAGACCTATAAAATTCCGTGCGCGTTTTCCGCTCCGCTGCGGAGTTATTCCGGTCGGGTACCCATTTTCATACTTAGGCATTTTTGCTTATATCTTTTTGTTGGCACGCTGAATTTTTAATCTTTTTTTCTGCATTTGTGGGTTTAGGGGACATTTTTTGAGGTGGGTATGGATTTGTGAAAAAAATTCTAGATATGAAAATTTTTCCGGAATTCTTTCAGAATATACGTGGCTAATCCAGAAACGTACATTATTTCGTTATTTTTTAACATTTTTGTTAAATTTTCATAGGACCTCTTGGGAATTTCGGTCCCGACTTGTCGGTGAAGAAAGGTTGGAGATATTTGATAATCCGAAAGAGATATCCGTGGGGGAACCGGATAATCGATTTTTGCCCATATCTCGCTCCTGCATGAACAAATCGAGGTGGAATTTTTTTCATTTCCCATCATTTGAAAGTGGCTACTGGAATCCTGAAAAAAGTTCCCCCTAAGCTTGAAAAAAGTTGGCAAAATGCCAACTTCATTTCTATAACTTTTTTCTTGTTGGTCGCACAGTTTTCTCATCTACTACAACTTTTCTTCTCTTTTCAAGCATACTTCAAATATATCATTTGGGTTTTGCTCCGATCCACGATTCTCAGGACACTCGGAAAATTTTTTATTTTTGGCCATAACTTTTTATGGTTCATCGGAGAGATGCGCATGTTGCACCATTGGACGCCACAGGCGACTTCCTTTCCAACGGTCTATAACATGCTTAGGCTATCTCTAAGGGAAATACTGGAAAACGCATCTGGCTGCGAGATAGCACACTAAAGTGAGAGGGTCATAGAAATGAAATTACGCGCGTTTATAAGTCCGCCATTTCTTCATGGATTTTCATCATGCTTTTTTTAGTCAATGCAGTATTTTATTCTCTTCCGAACGATATATACATTATGTGGTTTTCTTCGAGAATATATGAGAAAAAAATAAAAATTAAATTTATAGTGTGATTTAACAGAGAATGAATTTTTTCCATAGCAACAGCTGCATCCAGACGAAAGCAGGAGGTCGAGGGGGACGGCAGCCCCCACGGGTGGGTTCAGGGGGCGGAGCCCCCCTGACCTTGATATTAGTAATGAAATAAAAAAATCTACTTCAGGGGTTCGTATCGTCATTTCTTCATGCGATCAACATACGTTCTATTTCTTTCTTCTTCCTGTATTCTTTTATTTTCATTTGTTTTTACTTCCTTCTTTAATGATGTCTATTTTCTGGTCTCATTTTTTGAAGATTTGATGAATTAAAAAATTAAAATATGTGAAATTTCTATTGAAATGTACTGTATTGGAGATTCCAGAGTTATTGGAGATTCTGGTGGGCCGAGGTCGCGACCCACCAGCAATGATTTCGGCTGCTGTTTTGCCGAGCGCCGCGAGCACCAGTCTCTTGCAATGCACTTTCGCTGGTGTTTTTGCGAGCATCGCGGGCGCCAGCCTCATTCGATGTACTTTCGATGCTGTTTTTGCAGGCGCCGAAGGCGCCATCCTGTTGTGATGTTTTCGCCGCTGCTTTGGTGAGCGCCGAAGACGCTAGTCCGTTATGATGTGTTTTCGCAGCCGTTTTGGCGGACGCCGCGGGCGCCAGCAGCTTGTAATGTAGTTTCGCAGCCATAATGGCAAACGCTGAAAGCGCCGGCCTGTCAGGATGTGTTTTCGAAGCTATTTTGTTCCAATATGATACAGAAAAAGTTACTGCACTAAATCAAAACTCAGTTCCACAAAAACAACTAAAATCGGCGAGTCACCTCTAACCACAACCTATTTCATACGCAATCTCTGGTTGATGCGCTAAAAAAAAAAGAAAAGATTCTGAAATGATAAGAATTAACTCTGGAACATGCAATGACCTACCGTTATAAAATGTGACAAAATGAATGATCGAAAAACTGAATCGAAAGAAGTAAAGCAACCGTTGCCAGTTCAACAATCGCATGTCCAAATCAAAGTTTTATGCAGCCGATAAATTCATTCGTGAATAAAAACAAATAAGCGCAACGAACGTAAGCAAATAATTATAAAAATTAAAAGAACTCACTCAACGAATGCTTCAATGAGCTCCTGTCTAAGAGAGGCGAGTTTATGGGGGAAAGGACGTGGGTACCCGTTTGCTTTGCAGATATCCGTTATTTCTGCACCCTCCAAGTAGTTGACATCCGGAGGGAACGTCCTCAATAAATCCAGAATATAGTGCCGGGAGTCGTTACCAATTATGCCCTAAAGACAGAAAGCAATAGCGCGTCAATAAATTCACAGTGAGACACCATTTAGAGGAAAAAGGTGAGGCTTCAGAACAGCCAAAGGCTAAAAACACATGAAAAGGTGTTCAAGATAATCGCTACATTCCTGCAAACTCGTACACCCAAGACAAAATGACCGCAAAGTTATCGCTTCAAGAGAATACTTCAAAAGACTTGAGGGCAAAAACGACTTTCCTACAGGGCAGTTTTTATAGCGCACCACGAAACACACAAAAAGCGCCCATAAAACTGTTGAATAAAACTCTTAAAAGCAATATTGCTGCAATGAAATTTCGCAAACAAAAATAAATCACATCATCTGAAAATAAGTCTCCATATATTATTGCGAACCTTCGTTTCAAATGACGAATACAACTTCATGGTTTGACCATCCTCCTTGCCGCTCATCACTTCATGAGGTAGAATCCTTAACTGCTCTGCTGGTTTCTCCAAAAGTTTGCGATATTCCTTTAAAAATATTTTCTGATAGCCAAAATGGAATATACAAAAACATGTAGTAAACAGACTGCAGAAAATAGGCTGGCAAGTAACATTCTTGTGTAATAGCATTGTCAAATGGCCGAATGCAAACACTTTCAAACTGGAAATAAAAATTATAAAATAGATTCCTCATCTTTCATTCACATCGCTAAGCATGCTATAAGCGATGCCTCCAAGAAAGTTTAAAAACGAAAACTCGTGCTGATATTGTAAATGCTGGATGATTTATTTAAAATCGCACCAAGAGAATCTAAATTACCTCAGAGCTGATCACCGTTTTGCCGAAATCCACCGATCCATAAACAACGCTTTGCTCTTGCTCCCTCTCCAGAATTCCAGGAATTATTGATTGTGCCGTCACTCTGAAAGCAGTCTCATAAGACCAAAAACAGACACCAAATCTCTGCGGAAGATGTAAATGAAAAGATTCACAGAGAATCTCTTACACTTGCCAAAGCACGAGTTGTCTCTACAATCACCCTCCTTTACTTGTCGACCAAGAGTTTCTTTTTCCTAATACCATTAATGGACGTGACGTAGAAGCGAATGATCGGTTCAGGCTGCAGGACCTCCTTCTAATTCGGCGGGACAGAAGAAATCTATTAGTTCATGAGTATTTAATTCCAAAATTCTAGCTCCGTCCAATACTTCGCCATTTACTGCGGTACAGGTATCATGCCATTTTGCTCCAGTAAGCGTACTGAAACGTTAAATGCTTATAAAATGTGGATGAAGTTCTCAAACTACTATCCTTTACATTAAAACATCATTAGGAACTACCTCTAAAATTGAGCACCTCAGAAAGGAAGTCAATAGTCTCTCCTTTCTTAAATAAAAACAACGAACTTACCTGTAGCCTTTATAGTCGACAATAACCATTCCCAGAGTGAAAAGTTTGGGAGTATCAAGCTGTGCATATGCACGTACTCCCTGCAAGTCATTTGAGGTTGCTGCATGCGCGGCCGCATCTCCCCCTAGCTCCTGCAACAACGAGCAATTACCGTTCTGCTTATATGCAAATGTATATCATAAACTTTCACGGTCATTCCTTTCGATTTTTGTCATCCATGCCAACAAATATCCGTCTAAACTTGTGCCAACAATGACCCCCAACGTCATCCTGCATTAATAGAGAATTAGTTAGTAGAATATACACTCTAAGAACCACCTTCGATCTGCATCCAGTGACCTTTCTTTGAACACTTTTCTAGAAATGAAGCATAGCAAGCAGAAAAAGAGCCAGTTTAATCCGCAGAGCTTCTCATATGCTTCTTTAACACTCTTGCACGAGAAATGCAAAGCCCATTAGCCTCACTAAACTCACAAACTTTGCAACTCTCATCTACTTTTCCGAAGAAATTCCAATTTTCTTTCTACCACAAATACACAGTCCTAAACCTTTTGCTACCTTTTTCTCCACGAAGGGAATCTAAAAGCTAATTTCCTTAATCTTGCAAAGATCCACAAAAAATGCTATAAAAAAGAGATACAGACCATTTGGGTTCAACTCATTCATCGTGGAAACAATGAAGAAATTTCATTTTTCTGCACAGCGGAATTTTGTAGTTTAAATAAAACAACCAACTTTATAGTGATCCTTAACATCGAATCCAAGTGAGAAGAAAATATTATTCCAGATGAACATATGTGTGCGTGGTTCATCCGCTGGATTTATTGCCATCACATTACCGTCCACTACTGCCATCGCACCCTTAAAGATTATCGTTCAGTATAACTGCTTGATATTAGTTTCGTCGTAACGTTTACAGATTGTGCGGTGCAAGCACAAATAAGTACCCAAAAATATTGCCAACATGTACAGTTCTTTTGAAGGCAAAACAGTACTTATACGCCTTGGGCGGCCTTACTTTATCTATATCCTCTTCACGTTACAAACCTTTTACATTAGAATATCGGATAAGGAACGATCATAACATCTTTTAATTTTCAATATAAAGCAACAGCTGGTTTTGCATCAAATTTCAGTGGGAGGGTCCTGACATGAGGTTTCTCCACCTTTGCTCCAATTGTTTCGTAGTTCAGAAGCATCGGCATGAAAAGTGTCACCTCAAAAGTTGTCTTTATCATACCCAATATCATGGATGTATCGAAACTATCGCAAAACCTACACAGTATGCTACCAACTAATTTATTTTAATTATACAATACTTCATATTTTTAACCACGGCTAAGAATTTTCAAGCTCGAAAGCTTGTGGTGTCATTGCGGTGTCATCTGGCTTACACTTTAAATCATTCGCAGTTCCCTCAGTGACATAACGAAAGAGTTTTCACTCTTCTGGAGGCGTGTACACGATGACTCTGTCCTTTCTGATTGGTGTATGAATACATCTTTTAGAAATTTCAATTCAGAGTTGTTTAAAATTAGAAAGAATTCCCCAAAAATTCATTTCATTTTAGTCTACTGAATTCTATGATCCCTCCACATGCTTCTATTGCACCACTCTTTCGATTATGTGCGTCTAACCACTAAACCTGTTTTAATCACTGCATTACCTTCAAAAAGAGCTCTTTTTATGAACTTTGCTTCGAACCCGATTTCGGTTCGAGGACCCTCAAGCGGGAAGATATGGACATCCAGAGCCCCAAAATGAAAATTGTTGTCTCAGAAACTTAGTGGTGTTATAATGGCGGAAACATGTCCGAAATTTCGAGGTCCAAAGATCGGACTCTCTAGTGCCATCAGTTCCAAGGCCATGATGGTATAGGAGTGCTCAGGTCAAACTTTGCCATAACACGCTTCTGCTAATCTTATGATAGCATCAAGATGCAAGTGGGCCTAAGTTGATTTCCTCAAAATTCATCAATTATGCAACAAGAAATAAGTATCCGAATACTTTAGTACCTCATTTCCACATCAACGACTGCAACTCAAGGAACGGAAAAGGCTAACGAAGAACCTTAATAGCAGCCGATACGAAGTCGGAATGTATCTTGAATATGGCACGTTCACGGATGAGTCTCTCGGTGAGGGTTTCCTTAGGCAATTCGTGCGTTGTTTGCAACTCCTCATTCCAATCTCTGATTTGGCCAGGAATATGATCCTCGAGACCGATTCTATGCGGTTGCGTACAATCCTCCGCTCGAATTCCATCTTCAGTCTGCTCAAACGATGGTGCCACCCATGTGTTCACCTTTAAATATCACATAAAAATCTTTGGCAATATTTCACGCGAAAATAATGTGAAGCATAGTGGAGGCATCAATCAGCAGAACTCCCTCGCCATGGCATGATAAAATGCAAACATTCCAATTCACTTCAAAAGCTTCATAAGGATTGGTGACTTAAAATATCCTCAATTTAGGGACCACCCGCAAGAAATTTTATGCATCGACGAAAGAACGACTCTAAACGAATCAAGTGGTTCGTCGTCGTCGTCAATTCAAGAAAGAAACAACACAACATCAACGCGTGAGCTACTTAAACGTACAGACGAAATAATTCCAAGTGGCAAGTAACTTTGTTAAGCATGATGCCTATCCACCTCAAGCAATTTTGGAGCTTGCAAATGAATTCACTCAAATAGGCGACAATGCACTCAATATAAGGTGACAAAGGTGAGAGCGCGTGAGCCTTCTTGTTTCAAAGATGACGATGGAAATTTCACGATATAGCAATCGAAGATAATAGAAATACTGAGAATACCTGATAGGGGGTAGGTAATCGCTCAAAGATATGTTTCTCGCCGCGTTTCTTCAATATCAGCGCGAGTGCCTTTCGGAATGCTGGGCTGATCGATGAGAGAAGATCGACAAGTGCATGATGTATCGCCTTGTGAGATGGTGAAGTTGTTGGTCTGAATACGCCATCCGTGGTCGCATTTACATAAAATCCACGTGTGCAACATGTTATATGATAACGACGCTCTTCACGTGTCTCCACCGTTAAATACAACACATCACCCTATAATTATTTTCTTCAATGCTGCAACCTATAGAATCGATGATTCTACATAATTGTTAACCTAGAGTGAATGAGACGGTTCTTATTTACTTAGGTAAAACTATTAGAAAATCTTACCTGACCTTTGCTATGAAAGAAGAATGAATGAACTGTTACCAATATGTAGAACACATGAAGAAATTAAAGAATCACTGATAAAATCTGCGATACAGATCGTGCAAATTATTTGCATAGATCAGAGAGTAACAAAAGACTAACAAGCTTACAATTAGGCTAACTGTATTCAGCTTAAGCTGTTATCACAGTGACGACAAGGCTTCGAACATAGCCGCAGGCCCGGGCATATATACGTAAACAGCTATCACTAGCTAACAGCTATTCATCTCAAGGATATAAACTCATACAGTGAGGTGCACCAAAATCCCCTCCTCATTAAGACAGCGAATGTTATGTTATCATCAGTGTCCATAATAAAACATCATTTATTGCCGCATAAGTTGAAAATGAATGTATCATAAATACGTACACCTTATGTGAAGCGAAGTTAAAAAAAAAAATATAGGGAATAGAAGGGACGTATAATTGGTGCATTGCAATTCATTCACGGAACGTCTAATACGTTGCCTGTTGACTTCAGTTAGCTCATCTAAAAGATACAGGAACGAAAAGATTGAAAGTGCAAGCGTATTACATCATAAATGAAGTTTTAGTCAGTCGAGGGGATTCTATTTGCCAATTTCGGTAAATATAATTATAAAGGAGTCGTAAAGGATAGCCACAATCTATAGGATGTTTTCATTTTACCGACACAATTCTGGAATCAAGTAGACGATCCAAATAAATCCTTCCAAAAAATCTCTTGTTTCAATCCTAAGTTTAAAAAAAAACTATTAACCAAAGGGTTATGGCCGGTAACATGCTCTAAGCTGAACAGTAAAAGAAATTATACCAGCTCCTTCCGTCTATGCAGTCTAAGTTTGCAACTCAACCCAACTTACGCGACTCCTTTCCTGTTGATGTACATCTCGTACTGATCATCACAAATCTTACCATATGCAAGTTAGCCACTACAGTGGTGAAAAATTCCGCTTCACATAAAGCTAGACTCCTAATGAGTAAATCAAAGAGGTTTTTCGAATCATCCATAAATTCCGCTAATATAGTCAGCAGTTTATGAGGAAAATTCATCGTTGCCATATACCCATATAGAAGCACTCGCCAAATAAAAAAAATACCTTCATTTTGCGAGGGCCAGGTGGAGGGTTGAACGGTGAAATAGCGAGACTCTTCAACGCCACAATGGGCTCATTAACGGTCGGGAGGAGAGGCATCAGCGGTCGCTCTTTATATCCCGGCAACACATATTCTGGTGGTGCACATTCCAGTGATCTATAATTTCTTGAAATATTCACTACCATCCTAACAAAGACAAAGGGCTTTATGAATTTCAAAGATTTCCCAACCGGCTACAACTTCGAACTTCAAAATCATCTTCGATCGTCAAAGAAATGCAACTTTTGGTCACAGAAAGAAATGACTTCTTATAGGAATCGACCTGCAAGCAATTCCTAAAAATAAATTTTCCTGATTTCAGCTGCAAATGCAGCACATGTGGACAGCCAAAATTATTCACATCGGCGATACAAGCATCCGTGCGCAAAACATGCATGTACTTCCTCCTAGATTGCTGAAAACCAGTACCTTCCTTACTACGAATCAATTGAACGAGACATTGCACTAGAACATTTACATAATTACATTCTCCTAATTGAAGGATCTAAAGTACATTACTACTTGGAAGCAAACTGTTAAGTTACTAACTTGTCGAGAGATTTTTTGCGGTCACCGAGAGTCATTGTCGAAAGGTATGACAAAGAGGCACCTTCAGCACCGTTCACTGCGTCTATAATATCCAAACTACGGATCATCTCACGAACGTGGCGCACATGAATTCGTGCTTCACGTGTTGTGTACGGTTCTGAAAATCAAATTTTTAGGAACTTCGAAGGCTTCACGTTATAATGCGCTGAAAGTAAAAATAAATAAATAAAATTAGAACACCCAATGAAGACAGAATCTAAATAAACGCCATCTCGGCGATGAATCAGTGCTCAGGAAAGCTGAGACAAAACGATGCCATCGTCTGAACCTAGGCACTCACGCCGCTTCCCCTCCTCCCTCCCCAACCCCCCACTCAAATGTCTGCACTCATAAGCGGAAATACACATAAACTTCAAACAGAGATACTGATTATAATTCATTGATGAGACCCACTGCTGATGTTTCTTATTATTGAAGACAAAAACATGTAAGATTTAGCGAACCTTCAACCACTTTCAGGATAGATCCTTCACGAAGACCGGCAATATTTTTCAGTTCGGTGAAGTGGTCAAGAGCAACACCGTTCAAATGCAAACTGAAACAAGTTCGATGACATGTGGATTCACGCTCCAGAAGCACTTGATGAAGCTCTTGCACCATCTCATTCGAATTCACCTGCAATTACTCATCAGCGCAATTAACCAATAACGGAGGCTTATTACTGACGGCTAAAAAGATGATTCGACTACAATATATGGAATTTATTCATTCCCAAAAACATTTTTCCTGTACTTAAAAACTGCAAAGTTCCTGAAAGAATAAAGTCGACGAAAAGGTGTTTCAAATGTTTTCATACGAACAACCTGAAAGGAGCCATTTTAGTAGATATTTCTCGTTCAGGAAAGGAAGAAACACATAAAAATTTTATCATATTCGCAACTGCCTAAACAAAGAGAAATAAAACGATAAATAATACCACACCTCAAGGTGACCAATCAAGCATTGGTAAACCTTTACGATTCAGCAGGTGACATGGACCCTTTAATTTCTCACAGCAACGGAAAATTTCAGAATAACATCCCACCTGGGAAAAAAAGAAAGCTCAAAGGTAATGCTGAAAAGAGTTGAACCGTGGTTTTGATGAAAACTTCACCAGGTACCTCAAAACGTAGACCTTTAAGAATGTGGAATATACCTGA
Source organism: Baylisascaris schroederi (assembly GCA_006503575.1). Classification (NCBI taxonomy): domain Eukaryota; kingdom Metazoa; phylum Nematoda; class Chromadorea; order Rhabditida; family Ascarididae; genus Baylisascaris; species Baylisascaris schroederi. The sequence goes on from QEWY01003171.1 coordinate 859,846, forward strand.
GTAAAAAGTTTTGTAAAGTTCGACAAATGCTCTCAAACATATCGATAGACAGCATAAAAAAACAACAGTAAACCTGTAGATCAAACGGTTCAGCTCCAGGTGCGTGAATCTGTACACGAAATGTCGACTCACCCAAGCAAAGTAACGCATCCTCATCATTCGGTGATTTTTCGGCTGCAAAAGATGTGTAAAAACAAATTTGCGCTAAACGATTAAAAAAACCGAAAGTACACCCTATTGACTATGGTGTGTCATCCAATTTGACCAAATGGAAATTCCAACGTAACTAAATACGTTCCGTGCGGCCAGGTGAGTGCGGAACCTAGGTAGTCCTAGCTAAGGCAAGAGATCTTGGAATGGATCAGGCACTCAATAAATAAGTTTTTTTTAAGCAACATGCGGACGAAATGTATTCATAATACCAAAACAATAGCATTTACATTAGAAAGTCCTCATGCACATACGTCAGGTCTATGGGTCAATATTACATCAGCGTGAAATGCTTACATCCAAAAGTCATCATCAAACAGCGAAAAGCTTTCTTCAGCTCTCCAGGCGGAATTTATTGAAACAAGTTCCAACTTCTAAGGATATTACGCCAGCATAGAGAGCAGAGTGAAATATGTGAAAACAGCGTATACAACCATTCCCTCATCTTCCGCTATACTTTCACCAAACATGCAACACCGGAAATATATATATATATATATATATATATATATAAATATATATATATATATATATATATATATATAATCAACAAAATTAACTCAAAACATGCTTTCCCATCCATTCTAACAGCCAATATTACTGTAAAGATCAGTCGTTGAGTAATATAGAAAAATTTGAAAAAAATTAGAAGAACTATTGAAGCATCATGTACTTTTCGAATAGCAAAAACTTTAGTGAACGTTGAGACGAAATAAAACATAATGTGAAAGTCATGTACCAATTCGTTAGCGGCCAACTCAACTGGCAGCGTTCATACTTCCCGCTCTTCTACCTCTTCCAACCCTCCCCCCCCCCCCCCCCCCCCCTCCTGTTGCAATTTCAGTATTAACCAAAAAGAGGCGATCTGACGCATTTACCACAAATGCATTCATCTCATAGTCGACTTTCGCTTCGACAGTGAAATGCAAAACTGATCAAACTGTGCAACAATAAATGATTGAAAAAGGCGACAAACCAGGTGAACTGGCACGCTCTTCAGTAGGAGTAAGTGGTGACTCAGGGGTCGATGGGTTACTCTCATGTCCCGAATCATCGCCTGATTGCGGTGAATTCTCTGATCCCTCTTCCGACAATGCCTTCAATTTAATTTCTTTGTCGGTTTTTTAAATATTCCTCTTGAAAATAACTTTAATCGCAAAAATTAGAGTCAAGATGGCAGAGAGAAAACATGATAAAAATCTTTCGCAACTAAAAGAATCTTTGATACGATTTTGAGATTACAGAGGTATACTATCGATACAATGTCGCTTAATTAGCGCACTTCGAATGTACAGAATCTTCGAAGGTCCAGGTTGGATGAATAGAAAAATGGCAGGTGGCGGGAGATAACATGAAATGATTCGATTCATTTAACGGAAACTGCCGCTTCATTTCTCATTGCTGATTACTTTTTCTCAATCTAAGCATTTAAATTTTGAAAAACGACCGAATTTACATCAGCAATTAATTTTTTCGTTGAATATACTCTAGCTGCATTGACTTCGTATTAGAATACTGCCGGATTTTAGTTAAAAATATGCAGATTTCATTGAAAAGCAAATAAATGAAAGGAAAATAAAAGAAAATGCGAATATACCTTGCCTGTGGAGGCAACAACCGCATCGGCTGTGCAAACTGGCGCGCTGTCTTCACCCATGATTTCCTATAAAACTGATCTCCTTATTATTATTACTATACTAACACACGACGCTACTGAGAGCATGAATGAAACCTCATCACTGAGGGAAGCAGCAACACTACAACAGAGAAGATATTATGCGACAATTTTTACAACTAAAAAGAGTTGAGAATACCACAATCCTCGTTCCCCTCACATTCGTCGATAGATTAGGTAGGGCGTTCACGGAACACCCTAACTAATCATAAGCTAGCAATATGGCTACAAAAAAAAGAAAGAAAAAACACAAAGGAGTGGATACCTCTTGTAGAGATTTAAATCGCAATCCCCTTATATGTTTCCCAATATGGTTAAAGTGAATAAATGCAAAGCCATTTGAACACAAGATTTTTAAAGATGTCAACAAAAATATATCACTGCCTATTTCTTTTAACTTCTCATTCGTAAAAGCAGAGAAAACAAAATAGATCAAGATGCTAAACTGCTAAAAACAGTAAAAGAAATAGCAAAATGATGGGAAATGAGGGGAGATAGGATAGTTAACAAGAAAACAGATAGCAAGAAGTGATGCTTTGAGATGTGAAAGCAGCCATTTCCCATCGAAAATGTCTGTGCCACCTGGCTGCAGCACCTCCATTGCTCTCAACACTCATCACTCCCATTACCTACATCAACACAACACACCTCGTAGCAGGTCATACACCAACCTCACAATTGCCCAACATTTTTCTTTTCAATATTACCTCAATCCATACTTTCTTAGCCTCTATTATTTTCCCTCTAAAACCTAGTGCTTCCTCTTAATTCTATTATAAGTGAAATTTGTATTAACTCACAAATATTTTTCCCCAAAAATGTTACCCTAAGCAGACCAAACCAGCAGGATGCGACACGATGACTGACAATTACGATCGGTGATCATATCTGACAAATAAAATTCAAACTTTTACTGCCAACTAAGAATAGTGCTTACGACCAGTGTCAAAAGGAATACGAACGACTACAAGAATATGCTAATTTTTTGATGCCTTTAACTGCCCACAGTTCGTTTTGAGGTTATTGCATTGAGTTGAAAATTAATGCACAAGGTAACATACTATAAAACATAAATATTATTACAAATGTCACTCTAATGTCATATTACGCAAAGCAAATCGCATAATTTAAAACAATTAGAAAGAGCATAATTCAAGTCGCTAAATTCGAATTGATTCTTAATTTGCAACTATGAAACGGACAGACAATATATATATATATATATATACGGCCGATAGCCACATTTTCCAATCATAAAAATCTTCAGCGACACATACGGTAAGGATGTCAGCCTATTGGTTCCCTTGATTTAAACATACAGTGCTATTGATTTTCTAAATTACAACATTTACTGAGATAACATCTGTGCTATCAATATAAACTATGTAATAAAAGTGAGTTATTCCCTTCTCATGTTATCAAATCTTTTTATGTGAGCAGTAATTTTAGCTGACAGCTGTAGCATTATAGTATATCTAGCGAAACAATGGTGGATTTCATTTGTTGATGCATTTATTGACAGATGCCATGATATTGTTTACAAAAGAAATCACCTCTCACCTGCATTATGCTTCCAAGCTAAAAAAGGATCTACTTAAAATAATCTTCTAATCAGCGGAAGTATTCAAATCGATCGCTAGTTTTATTAAAGACCTGTTACGAAAAATAAACAAATAATCAAATCATTTCTTTTCTTTTTGATCAAAACCTCTCAATTAATAGCAATGTGAGTTTACCTATACAATCTAATACCCAATGTTTATGCAACTCCCATAAACAAAGTTATTACTTGATAATAACCAAAACAGTGAATATTTGTGCACATTTGCTAAAAAAAAATCGCCAATACCATAAGAATAGAATCAAGAAACGTGCATTTTATATGATGGCGCGCAAATGGGTGGTTGGAATATGACGATGCGTTGCATGATCGACTATAAGTTTAAAGCATTTACCACTGAATATTTATTACGTTTAATAGTTTCATCAGTGAATGAATATTAAGGAATAATCTTTATATGCTTAAATTCAACACGCTCACGATATCTAGATAAGATGATAGAAAGTACGCATAGGGGAACAAAAACCATAGTAGCAATTTAAAATATTGATAAACAAATAATAAAGATTTTAAAAAAAAGAGTAGAAAATAGCATAATAGGCAGGCAAGTCTGAACGCTATAACCGAGAACAAATTAAATAACTGATATTTAATAAAATACGCGTAGGATATTTGCGGTGCATCCCAAAAAATTTTCTAACCATAACCATGGCTACAGCACATTCAAATTGCACTCTGATCTTAACAATGAAGAGATCACAGGAGATCCTATTAAAAGCAGTAACAGGAAAATATAGAACGAGAAAAGAGTCGAATAAAATCAACAATTTTTTACTTGCCTATGATAATATAGCGGAAAACAGTTGCCCCTCATGATGAAATTCACATATTGTTGCAGTTATTATAAATCACCCTAATCTGCCCCGTTATGTTCATCTTACATGTTCATTAAGTTTCTTAAGATATAAGTTCATTCATTAAGATATTAGCAACTGGACAGCACAGCATTTGACAGCCACATACCGCATTTCCGCTTTTACCTATAGAATTTAAATTCCATTTCGAGGGACGCCCACAAGTCAATTATATCATTTAGCTTGGTCAGTATAAACTTTCACTGATGGTTAATAGCCGCTGACGATATGCCAATAGTAGCCACTAGGTCCGTTAAGTGATCAACTCACATGATGCAAGAATCTAAAATACAGTCAATCTGCAATTTTACGTTGTTTTCCACTAAAGTATAAAAGATTTTCGGCAATTACATTCAATGTATTGCTCAGCCTTAGAAGAAGGAACCATTAATAATGAGAGCGGTATTGAGCAAAAATAAAATAAAATATATTCGATTCTTGAATAAAGAAATGGTACGACTCAATAAAGGATCGCGACGAAGTGTACCATGCTGTTTTCAACTATAAGCATTCCTATAATTTTTTCACCTACAAAAAAACAACCGGCCGCATAAATTAGCCGAAAAAAATAGCATACCATGCGAGAACTTCATATATCAGATATGCAAATTTTAGTTTAAAAAAATATTCCTGGCTCAAATAGAATGAAACAAGTCGAGACGATTCGCTCAGCACAACCCAAATCATGAATTCCAGGAGTCAGTTTCAATCCATGTTGCATTTCTCGATGCGAAGTTAAATGAAGAGTAAACCCACATAGCTAACAAATAGAGATATATGCAACATACGACTTGCTTAGCTACGTGCGTTGCACACATGTCTATTTCCACATACGTCATCTCGGTAATGAGCAAAAAAAAGGAAAAGAAATACAGTGCATCTTTACTTACATCCTAGAATCTTTTAGAGAATTTCAATCAGAAATCGGTGTTTGTAAAATATTTTTTTATTTATATAAAATAAATCCATGCTATCGTCGATGCTCTCAAAATAAGCGTATGTGAGCAAGGTCAACTCACACATTTGTGATCAACATTTACCTGTACAAGTAAACTTTGGTCTCATTTACCTGTACAAGTAAACCTTGGTCCCATTTACCTGCGCATTTAAACTTTGGTCTCAGTTACCTTACAGGTATTTAGTCAAACGAATTTCCCAAACTTGAAGCAAGTACTATCGTTCATAAAAACGATGCTCAAATAAACACCTCATGAAGCTTAAGTAGGAAGCAATGATGCTATCAAAACATATGTGCAAACATTCCTTGGAGTATTATTTAGGTGTGCATGTAGGTGGAATGGTAATACTGCTTTAAGAAAGAGATCTATGGCGTCATTGCTTCCTGCTTAAGTTAAGAAAAATGTAAGAAAAAAAATTTTGGGCCCTTTACAATAAACAAAAAATGCATTAAAGCAATATATCAAAAGTAAGCAAAGCAATAGATTTACCTGCTATATTTGGAAAACAAATGTTCTCATCACCCGAAAAAAACTGCTTGCAGCAATTAGGAAAAGTTACTGAATAAAAACTTCTATATAAACGGGATAGCTGAATAAGTTAACCGACGAATTCATCAAAGATTCAGGATAAGGAATGAGCATAATCATAAATTAAATATCCTCGCTTAAAATTTCTCAACAAATCTTCTCAACCTCATATCGAAATCTCTACTTGCTGAGTACAACTCCAATAAAATGCTTACCTTGATGAAATATAATCAGGAATCCTCACATTTCGGTTTTCTACCAATAATCGATAACAGGCGCAGAAAAAAAATTAGAATATTTATGAGAGTCTATCAGGCAGTATTTATTAAGAATAGCTGCAGCCGATCACAAATCGATAGGTCGTTTCGAAGAAGACATTTCATTGATGTGCCTTAGAGACAGCTATCTAGTAATATGGTCAGCAGTAAATTGCTACAACGGCAGTAAATCGATCGGAGCATCGGTCACGCGCACAGTCTTATCGTTCTTTCTGCATTGCTATTCCACTTCCCTAGGAGCGCATCAAAAATCATCATTTTGCAGAAACAGTATCTGCCTTCCATTCTAGAAAATTCAACGTCCACTCTTGGAAAAACAGCACAAACAACCTGTAAAATTAAAAGAGGAAAGCAATACTACTATAGAGAACTTGTACTTTTAGATGGGTATTGATGCATATTTCGAATAGGTCATATCGAGTTGAGTTCGAGCTTGCAGCTTCGAGAAACCAGAGAAGACAGCAAGAAATTCAAAAAAAAAAAAACGAATCAGCAAATTTTTTTTGGCAAAAAAATGTTGCCGAAATATTCTCGTCGAATTAAAAAAAAAGAAGAAAGAAATATTTATTAAAAATAAAAAATGCATCGAGAATCAAATCAACAGTTGATATTATAGAGAATAAAATCATTTCCAATAACAATAAAACAAATCGAACACCAAATTGTCCGAACAATTCTGCTTGGCCAGTATAACATGCTAGTAATGCATCCATCTATACTAGAAATTGCATCTTTTTATTGCAACAACATAAGAAAAAATTGCAAACCTCATCATTGCTAACTGCGTTGTAATGATGAGACGATTTTACATTCATGCAATAACACATTCCCTCCCACTCTCCCTCTTTTTCGAAAAAAAAAAACCTGCATTGGAACCCTAATACAAGAAGCACCTTTAATAACTTTTAATGCACAACTTAAAAATTACTTCCTTGAAGAAACTCATTTGGTTTTCTTAGCTCTCACTCTTTTTCACTTCATGCATAAAGCCTTTCTGTGGAAGCGCTTCTCTTAAGCAATGGATAAGCTAGTTGGCCTATCATAACACACAAAAATCAATCAACGAAAGTGACTTCTGAAAGCGCCAATGAATGCCCTATAGAAACATCTTTACACAATCACCGTTCTTCGAAAAGATTCAACAATAAAAGTGCAGGCATTACCTGGTAAAGGCAAAACAACGCTGCCCTATCGAACTGCATTGCAACTGCAAAGTGATAAGCTTAACGCTTTGCATAACAAGCCGGATCTAGGCATTGTTTTCCAATCTACACGGAACATCAATCGTATCTCCAACAGACACTCACAGACATTGCAACCAAATCTCCAACACACACACACACACACACACAGACACTGCAAAGAAATCTCCAACACTCACATACAGATAAAGACATTTCAACCAAGCAACCCATCATCATCAATACAACGTCAACAAAGCGACTGCAACGTACTAGCAAAGAACCGGCTGCGTTGTATTGCAAATGCGATTGACGTTACGCCATTCCACAGAGTGCAAAAGTCAAAAAAAAAAAATGCTTTTCGCCTCAACAACACATCGCCAATCAATAAAAGGACGCGCAAATCGACCGACTTTGCACAACATATATGTGCAAGCTAAATAATTCTTCATATGGAGAAAGGTATATCGATCGATGACGTCATCGAAATCAGGTATGCATTAATGAATTCAACACGATAGCGATAATCATGTAGATGTATGACTGCATTAAATAGAAGCACATTGATAGAACTTAGTTTTTATGATTATATTGACCACAGAGACCAATGAAAACAGAGATTATACTAGCTATGGTTGGATAAAAATATATCAAATTGACCAAACAACAGAAATTTTTTGCTGCATAAATAAAGATTTATTATTATTATTATTATTATTATTATTATTAATATTATTATTATTATTATTACTACTATTATTATTATTACCATCATTACTATTAAACTGCGAAAACTTCGTACACATAGATTAGTTTTGCAATTTTTACGTGTCAACATTTGCAATGATACCGCAAAGAAAATTTTTTCATTCATAAAAATCTGACCTTATTTTCTCTCAATGTCGCGAAATCCTTCTTCTTATTTCAGAGGTGATTTAATACAGATAGTCCTCTTCATGCCGAACAGTGATACATGGTTACGATGATCTCGATACCATGTAATACGAGGCGACATCATATTCGAGGACAAACTGAAGACATGATTGGGAATAAAACTGATGAAAAACTTGGATACCACTGAAGGCGGGTAATCGTTGATTTTAATATCAAACAGAGGAGGGTTCCACCTCAGACTTGGTTTAAAAGAACGGGGTATGAACAAAGCAAATACCCTCTCCCCGCCGCATCTGCACTAATATCCAATGCTTACGAAGCAAACTTGGACGTATCTCTGATTAAGTTGAGTAAAACAAAAGCAGTGAACGGATGCAACATGCACAATGTGACGCTAAGCCGCAAACGCTCAGCTTTAATCACCTCAGCGTGACGTCACCAGGAAAAAAACCCACCAAAGCAATGCGGATTTCAGAGAACAGAAAATGCGAGAAACTCATCGATGACGACTTACGATGACGCCGAAGAAGCGTCACCATTCCCTATCGTTCAATTCTTTATGCCCACTTAGCAGTTTCACTGATGCCGGAAATCGCCTCAAACATTCGAATTTGATTAGGAGTAATCATAGAAAAATTTTTAGTGAAGGATTTTTTAATTTTCCTGATCTCACTTTTATCATGAACCGATGCCGAATAACTTTCGATGAGACAAAGTATGAGATTATTTTGCAAAATAACTCATCATAACGCGAAATTCGAAATCCCAAATGATAAGAGGAGAAGAGATTTACTACAAGAGATGATACGCATTTTTACATTCTTATCTTCTAATCAATTGTCTCATAAATTATAAAGCAAACAATATGTATTGCAAAATTATGCACTTTTTATTCAATAACTCGACCGTTGACATGAATTCCATAAATTGCTGAGTTTATGTTTTGCTTTCGCAAGTTTTGTTTTATTTTTTTTTTTTGCAATATCAACTGAGCAGACTCCTTTCTTTAATCCATCAAATCTCAAAAAAGTTGCAAAATACTCAAAAGTAGGAAATTTAGCGTGAATGTTATAATGATCAGATCTATAATTCTACAGTGATCGGTTCAAGAAAACTAATCAATTGTACAAGATTTGTGCAAACGACTAAGTTAATTAATAACGCATCAATTTGCATATTTGCCATTCGCAGGCAACTTATGAATCTAGCCGCCTTATTGGATGAAATTCCACGAAAGCTCTTCTAAAGTGTTCTCCCTCCCCCCACCTTCGCGCCACCTCCTTCCCTTTTTTTGCTACGATCAACGAAAAAGCAACTAATGCAAAACGCATGCAAATCCTCTGCAACTTTCAAATATCCATGGCTCTTTTTAAAATTGACAGATCAAAGCAAAGAGGAGTAGAGGTCTCATTACGGTGTACACTATATTGACAGTTTCGCATGCTATATAGTGCATAAAATGCTATGCTAATGCACAGTGGTATGTTAATCAAGTTTTTGGGCTTAAAAGAACCTATAAGGCGCAATAATTTAGTGAAACACACAACCAAATAATGGGTATTTATTCAGCATTCCAACTTAACACCGATTTCAGTTCGAAATAGATGTGCTAGCTACCGACAAGTGATTCATGTGAAGTCTGTGGTACTTTTTCAAAATATTCTTTTATCCAATCTTCCGACAATTCCCTCATAATAGCGCTGACAATTTCAGATTGAAAAAAGGTCACATTATAAGCAAAAAGAATAGAAGAATATGCACTCATCATTAGCGAATAGAATAGAAAACGACGAAATTATTTCAGCGTTGATATTAATATAAGAAAAATCAAGTTACTTAAATTAACTAAAAACATCCACCAAAAATTTTTCCATAATTTCTAATAAAAGCAATCATATTCGTTTCCCCAATGAATCCAAAAACCCCGCCTGAAAGCCCTCAAAATGAAACAACGAGGAAATAGGTATGGAATTATTTGGTTACTTAAGTTACACCTCAATATATAATCAGCAAGTCTAAAGAAGCTACCAATTACAAATGATAATCACGTGAGTAAGTCGAAAGTATCTAGAATATTCGAAGCAAATGCGCCACAAACAGTGACCTATCTATCAAATTAGACGTCAGCTGTTCGCGTATTGCGAGCAACTCAACACTTGAAGCTAAGCAATGCACTCAAACCGAAGAGTGCCACTTATCCACACAAACTGCTTTGCACTCTTTCAGGATAATCATCCAGAAATAAACATCACATTCACCTGTATCCGAACAGTTTGCCAATCAATCTTTCAGGATAATGTCATCCAGAAACAAACATATTGCCTAGCATCGTCACGATCACATTCACTTGTATCCGAACGAGATAAGTATCATCATTAGAGAATGCAACGATCGAGGAAGCATTTCTCTTGAAAATTGTAAGTTTCGGATGCCGTCTTCGCAAAAATCTTGCCGATAGCAACGTACATTTCACAAGTTTTTCTTATACCCAACTCACTCCCTCTAAAATTTTAATTAATATAATATCTTAGGATAGTTCCTATAAAAGTTTTGATCTCGTTGATCTACTGTTTGTAGTACTGAAAAATTGTATAGCAGTGGTGCGCATTAAAAGTTTGACGCAATTTTAATGACTTATTTATAATTATAGCGATAGCCTTTCGAAAGCAGTCATACGAACGCATCCCCCTCCCTCCATAAACACCAGTAAAATTCATATACACTTTTTTTGGGGGGGAGGGGGGGGGTCAGAATTTACTAATACTGCGACAACCCATTCGGGAGGAAAACCTATTACCATCACAAGATGAGTAACCAATTTCACTTCTACCTCCACATTGAACGCTGAGACGTTTAAATAAAAAATTTCATACTACCAATGATCAATCTTATCACCGAGAATTTGTCACAAAATTGATTTAAATAAGGTTGAGTGTAGGAAAAAGAAATTGGAAAGAGGAAGAAGATAGACTGAATTTGCATTGAACACACCAATAAATGGCTCTCTTCTAGGAGTTTTTATCTTAAAAACGACTCCGAATGACGTGATCGAATTGCAAAGATTTAAACACTCACTGCTCATTATTAGTGTGCATTTAAGCGAGAAGTATTAGAATATTCGATGCGTTGATTTCAACACTGCAAGCAAAATCATCAAAACGTGGCGCTTTCACTACGCTACTTTTTGACCTTTTCAGGTAGCGTCCACATAGGAGTCGAAAGGTGAAGAACGGCTATGCATTTTCACATATTGAGGAATGTTATTGGAAAGCAGCTGTCGAATATGCTCTAATGCTCTAGAGTTTAGGTAGATGCAGCATAACGGAATAAGTTCAGCAAAATGTATCAATCTTTCTAGGTTGCTATAAACCTTTTTGGCTTGTCCATTTATTGCATAGTTAAAGAAACTTTAAAACGCGATAGCAGTGGATGTGAAATTCTTTAAGATATGATATGAATGTATGCAACCGTTGGATATACATGCATATTATAATCACATTCACATGCATATTATAATCATAATTTTATGCATACTTGCATATTATAATCACAATTGACATAAATTTTTTGTAAGATATTTTTAAAAAATGCGCAATTACATGTAGAGATGTGTAGTGCATTCGTGCATTATTGGTGAAGGAAAAAAAGAGAGTCTTGAAAATGATTACACATCGAGAAGCGCATTTTACAGAGATAACATTGCAGTAAAAGAAGCGCTGCATTAAATTCGAATCGTAAAAACGCGCCGGTCGTTTCATCTTTATGAGGCTGTCACCAAAAGGTATGTTAGAGGGAGCTATGATCATCGATTGAATTCATTAAGAAATAGCATCCGATATGAAATGAATAATCAACTGCAAAAATACGTGGAATTCCATGAATAGATGTAGAAACATTGAATGCACTTTTATAACTCGATGATATCCTAATAATATCCATACTTAAGGACTCACTTTTCAATATTAGAAGATTAACTTTTGCAAAGATGTAATAAAACCTCTCGATGAATTATACAAAGAATTGCAAGCTAGTTTAAAAACGGCACCAGCATAAAGGTAGAGGATGGGGGAACAATAACCGAATGAATTGTTGGGGTGGAGAACAAATAGCGAATGCGTATGGCGAACGGACACACCAACACAAAGGTATCACAACGAAGAGTGCTTTGGGTGTGCTGCAAGGAAACGATGAGTGCCGCAATCCTTACAACTGAACAAACACCACACTAACCCAACCAACCAGCAATAATTCTGCCAATATATACTCTTTAAGAAACGAAATAAGTTGATTGTATTTAAAGTAAAGTTCAATAAGCGTAGAGGAACGGTGATGTTGAGAAATGACATCGAAAAAATGAAAAGAATGAGAAAACCTATTGAAATGATGAACAATGATGGAAGTGTATTTCTTTAAAGTGCAAAATGAGCAAAAAAAGCGAGAGAATATATTTTCAGCGCTAATATTGAATAATCTAGAATCACTTCTATAATAATCTGTATTATAGTGCACCGATCTGTGAACTCCCTTATCCTCGGCTTGTTTTCTTTTGAAACAATATAATCAGCCCAAAACGTTTTCATTCACAAATAGAGATATTTCTTGATTCAAATGGACACATTTCATTTGCTACACATTACTCAACAGCTATATATCACATTCGCTATATCATTCCACCAGTCCGTCATCACATCAACAGCCTACATACATATCAAATCGACATTCACTATCCCTATATATTACCGTTATTATATATACTACATAGTCGCTATTACACCACATTACAATCGATATATCATCATCAATAATAGTACCGCTATATCATCATATATGACGGCTATATTAGTAAGCTATAGAAAATTTAATAACTAACTAAAAATGAAACGTAACATATGGACCAGAACAATTAAGGCTGAGGGAGACGGACGATGAGGTTACAGTTTCAAAAACCTCGACGGATATAGACCCAACGTAGAATCTTGGAAACAGCCCATTTATTTATTACGAATACAAATAACAAAAATATAGCCCATTTATTTATTATGAATATAAATAACAAAAGTATTTCTGCAAAATAATAATAAACCAACATAAACCTTAAAGTAAATAGGTATAATATAATATTTGTAGAAGGTTATGAAACTGAATAAAACAAATAGTTTAAAAAACTAGAGAGGGAAATTGGTCGGAGTCAATGTACTTGAATACGTACAGCAGCAATCCACAAGCTCATTTTTTCTACGAAGTGGTGTAGTTGAGCTGTGATGCTGAAGTAAGCTACAGATGTGGCATATTGTAGATGGACTTGTCAAATCCTACACCTGACGAATGTGTCAACGAACGGTTCCTTGAGGAACAATGCAATGCCTTCAAATCATTCGAAATCGGCATCAGTTGTGATTTATGACAGAGTCGGTGGCTTCTTTACGATGCACAACAATAATGGCTCGACTTTCCCTCTTTCTACCCTCGCTATCAATTCCTCTCTCCTCATAGAAGGATACAATAAATTCAAATTTTAAAAATCCTTTTTTCGAATCTTTCAAGAAAAAATTCAAAAGGACGCTCCTACCGTCAATGTTAGCGTACATTCTTGTGAGATAATGGGAAACAAAAAATCGAGGAAGTGAGAGAGAAAAACAATGAAGAAGTGAAGCTCACTGAAAAAGGATTTATGTCATTCTAGACAAGTGAGAGAACAGGTAAGATTCTCCTATTGAAAAAATAATTATTTACTCATATAAATAACAATAAATGAGGCAACAAAAGAAAATCAAATTTCTAGGGAGAAAAAAGAACAAAACTTCATTCAGCATATTCCATTAAAATAGTTTTTTAAAGATTTACCGCCTATCTCCCTCACACCACCCCCCCC